>JABCQV010000239.1:0-104256 GCA_013186375.1 Fusarium aywerte
AACAACAACAATAACAACAACAGGTGGATGTTGACAGAGGGGCGGTTCAACTCTGCTGTAGAAGAGCTCAGCGTACAGGAGGAACCTACGAGTGAACAGATCATGGAGATGGGGTATTACCCCAAACGAGAACCGACTCGTTATCGTGAGCAAGGCACGGTTCTTGTTCAGACACAAACTACCTTCGAACTGGCTTCTTTCTCTTTGACAACAGAGACTCTCTCTGACAGATGGAGTCCAGAAAAGATTTCGCAGAAAGACATCGCGTTGGGAGAAGAAGCCAAACAAGCTGTACGGCAAAGAAGCCCCTGTCCGACTGTTATCAGGACGACATTCCGTCAAACCACAGTGCAGGAAGACGGTAGTCGGCGATATGGGCCGAGAACGCTCTCGAGCCATACTGATCCAACGTCTTCCCTTACAAGAAAGCAAATGCTGTACGATGCCGCTGCTGGGAAATGCCCCAACGATCAGTACCAACAATATGAGGAGCTAGGAGCCAATGTGGGACGGGTGGTTACTGAAAGTGAAGGCCCCGAGGTCGAAGACTTGATCAGTTTTGAATGAAGGGTGAAATGTAAGAACTATTACTGTCTCATCCGAGGCCATACTGATGAATGCCCTGCGAAGTGGTGGCGTTTTGTATGCTTCCGGGCTAGGAGAGTGTATAATACTAGCAACACATGCACTACTGGAACGTGTAGGTGTGTGACGCTTTGAAAGAGTGTATTGAAGGATGGGGATGCTGGGCAAAATCGACCAAACGGTCAGTCTGGGGGGGTTAAACAAAGGAGAGTATCATGTTGGAATCTGCAATAAAGTAGAAGACATTAGAGCTTGTACAAGTACTGTATCTTACAACCTGGTTGCTATTAAAACCGTGACTGAGTGAATTGCATTATAGCCATGGAGTTCATAATTCACATCTTGGTCGCTATCAAATTGTGATCTAAGCTATCTAATTAACCATGTCACTGACTCCAAGACTCGAGAAAGTAAAAAAAAAGTAGAGGTTTGGGTAGTCAAACGCTCAATTCAAAGATATCCTATATTACTCTTTTTCAGCCAAAGGTTCATCCGTCGGTGACGTTGATCTCATAGCCAATAAGGACTTCAGTACTGGTTCCTTCCCAGCCTCGAGTACCTGCGGCGCTTAGCATGAAGCGGCTAGTGGGATCGATGTAGAGACTGGAGATGACACCTGCGCGAGGAGGGCCAGGGATGATGAGGAACGGAACGGTGGAGTGCTTGAACGCGCGGGTATCACGGAGGTCGTAGAGACGGAGGATATCATGGGAGGCACTGAGGTTGTTAGCAAGAAAGAGGTGTGAAAATGGAGAGGGGTAAATATACCAGACAAGATGGCGGCCGTTTACCATGGGTCTTACGGCGCTGACAGCTCCACTACCGGCGGGGAACTTGAAGGTTCTCTGAGGTTCCCAATTTCTCTTTGCTTTGTGGATGTCAAACTCTTCGACGGTGCCGTTACGGCGACCTGCGTAGATGGCATTACCGGAGGGACTCCAGCATGCGCCCATGCACCAGGGCGGAACACCGTTGCGAGTGCCTATACGCGCGACAGGGTCGGGCTGACGCCTATCCCAGATGCGAAGGGCTCCATCCATGGCGGCAGAGAGGAAGGTAGTTGGGGATGTTTGTGTTGGGTCGTGCTGTGTCGGGGCGTGAGAGGATGTAAGTATGAGAGAGGGTGAAGCGGGCGCTTCTTGGGAGGCGGGAGGTTGAGAGTCTTGGGTTGGCTGAGAAGGTTCTGTGGTTTGCGTTGGAGCCGGAACGAGGTCTACATCCATAGCATCCCCTGCATCCTGCGCTGTTTCTGGTGGTGGAGATTCGACGGCGGGAGCGGGCTGTGTTTCTGTGTCTTTTCCAGCGTCGAGAGCAGCCATGTCTGCGGAGTGGTCCATTGCGCTATCATGGCCATGACCGGGCATCATGTCCATAGATCCAGCGCCGAATTCGTCATCGTCGTGTCCAAACGGTTGATCTTCCTTTGTTTCGCCGAACAAACTTCCCGCGTCACTACCGCCAAACAGACTATCATGGGCAGGGGATGCTTGACCGTCACCGGTGTTGGCGTCGGGGTTGAAGTCGGCATTTATATTGTCAACTCCATCGTGAGTCAGTTCATCGGTGAAGCTTCCGCTGGCAATTGGAGCACCGTTGTTGGTGGCCATTGTTGTAGACGGCAGTGGCTCGTCATCGTCTTCAGGGATGGGAGCTCCGCTAGCAGGTCGCAGCTCAAGGGCCGATATCTGACCAGCGTTGCCGTCAAAGCTACGGATTGTCTGCCCCGTATTGAGGTCCCAGTCAAAGATGTTCTTATCCCATCCGCCGCTAAGGACACTCTTCTCATCTTGTGCCAATGTCAAAACGGATACGGCGTTAGTGTGCTGTTGTAAACAATGGATCCGCTTGCCCTCATCGTGTCGAACACTCTGTAGGTTGATACCACCTGACTCGAGACCGGATAGGAGCCAGAGAGCCTCGGAGTGGACAGCAAGGGAGTAAACAGGTGAGAGTATGTGCTCTTGATCGCCTCGGCCGGGAGGCGCAGGCTCTTCGTTCTCCCAGTAGGACATCAGGATGCCAGCTTTCGTAACGCTGTCCACAAAGGGATGTCTCTGGGCTACAGTCAAAGGCAACTTTCCGTTGATGGTGTTGGGGCCGTCGTATTTACGGATGTAACCGTCAGAACCACCTGTAATCCAGTATCGCAAATCAGGTGTGATGGCCATGGCATTAACACTGGTTGACTGAGGTGCCGCCATAGTTGGAACGATGTCATAAAGACGGGCATTGATAGCTTCTGGTCGAGGCTGAGGCCATTTTTTGCACGAACCTGGTGAAGGTGTTGTAGATTTGCGATCTTGCGCATCACCATTGGGCTCGGTTTTGACATGAGTACTCGTCTGATCATTGGAGTCGGTAGCTGGAGGTTGACTTTCATCTCCGTCAGCGTCGCCGTCAGCATCTCCATCCCCATCGGCATCGTCATTTGCGTCGCCGTTTTCATCATCGTCGTCATCGTCGTTATTATCGTCGTCGTCGCCTTCTGCGTCCTGGTCTTGATCTTGATCGCCATTATCGTCTACATCCTCCATTGCCTCGTCGGCATCATTGTCCTGATCAATGCGGTCATTATCGTTGTCTGAGTCATTTGAGCTGTTGGAAAGCCGATCGTCGTCCAAGGCGTTCATTATGAATACCAGACTACCAAGTTAGCTGGTCTGGTCGAGAGTGTGTAAAGAAGAATGTCAAGTTTGACGCATACATCAATAAGCTAGTGCCTTAACAGAGAGCCGAAAGTATCGATGCATGGGCAAATGTTTAGCAATAGACCTGGCCATCAATCGCAATCGGAAGAGTCGCAAGGGACCTGGAGCCTTGAGCAGGGGCGATAAAGCGTCTTTGAAGCTTTGTGTAGAGTCGCGAATAGCCAAAGAATATTCTGGAGCTAAGTAGATGAATTGTTGATGTGGGCTTGAAGCTAATAGCAAGGCTGATTGTTATGTTGTGTTGGGTAGTGTGGGGCGTGATAAGATTCAAGTTGAATCCCCAAAGTTGAAGCTTGCTCGCGTCGCGTTTAATTGGAGTTGGGTCCAGACTCTAGACTACCTATTCTACAGTAGACCTGGAGATGCAGATGAACATGGATATGGGGTGGGGCGAGGTACAGCAGGTACTTTCAAGGGAGCCCTCCTTCCACTTACACAACCACCCGCTACTATGCCTACTAGTACCTTATCCGTACCTTCTTTACCTGAATAAGTACCTGCGTGCCTTAGGTACTTGCATTAAAAGCTTTTATTTACACCGCCTACCTAGGTACTAGTACCTTGTGAGTTTGTTAAATTGATAGGGATGTCGCTGAGTTGCCTCTACAACCCTGTCATGAACATCAATACTTGACGGTCACTGTATACATACGTATTATGCCGCTTGGTGTGTTTATGTCTACTCGGCAGCTCTTACCTGACTTTGGAAGACAAAGTAGGAAGAGCACAAGAAATCGAAAGCACTGGTCATTTTTATTATCGTATCAACAAAAGAAATTTATTGACTTGCTGTATGTAGCTTGTTTTTAGTCTCTCACTCGAAAGACATACCTCTCCTGATACCTTCCTCCTTCTACCCATGCTAACTTACACGCTTTAGCAGTTGATAACCATCAATCTAATCATGTCGCAAAATGATTAGTTCCATCTACTTTGCCATTCCAAACCGTAAGCAAAGACCAGCTTCGCGTTACTCTATCTCGTCCTGCCCTATCTTACTTAGTGTCGACGACGACTATGTCTCGATCCCGCAGCTCGTAAAGTCTCACTACAGGAATTTCCAGCATAAGATCCAGAGGATCCTCTGTTGTCGTGCCCATAACGACGTAGCGCGATTTGGGTAGCGCTATCATCGGGAAGCAAACTCGCAGCATCGTTACCTTGGTCTGGACCAGGCCAGACGGTCACATGGCTCCCGCCGAATACAGAAGGCTCTCGATCTACACCGTATTGCTCTTCAGGGACTTCGATAACGGTATTACGCCAACTACCAACACGATTACTTGAGTACTCAGTGGATACACGAGAGATGTTATGAGCTGTGGGCCATACATCTGAATCTGCTTGGGGAACAGGAGGTACGCGGCGAGGACTGTTGAAGAATTGAGACTCTCGCAGAGACTGGGCGTACACCTCACTCTCTTGGTGATCATCTTCTTTGCATCCTGCCTCGCTCGCTTCCGACTCCTGCGGTTCTGTCGTACGCTGCCCAAAAGTCTCAGCCATAGGTCCATCATCACTAGCTCGCTCTTGGTGAACGACAACGTCCCCTACATCCCGCCGTCTCTCATCGCGAGGGATGTTGGCAAATAGTTGATCATTGTTAGCATCAAAACTTACCTCATCTCGAAATCGTGGGCTAGAAGGCTCCTGCATAGACATGCGGCCTGTAATACGGTCCAAGGGAGTGTCTCGTCGCCGAACAGCCCCGTGTGCGCGAGTCACCGCCGAGCTAGAAGAGTGCGACCACGCAGAGCGAAAGGGATCCGGCCCAGACTGTGGTGCAGGGGGGACAGATCGTCTCACCTCCTCGCGGCCGTCATCATCGTCTTCATCATCTGTGCAGTACCCAGGAGGAACATAGTCAGCGTACTCTCGCCACTGACGAGCTGTGAGGTTCAATTCAGGCGGTGCGTTATCAAGACGAGCCTGTCTATACGCATCAGTATGACGATGTGGACGACCCTCATAGCGAGAACTTCGACGAGAAGGCTCAGGGCCCATAGCCCATTGTCCGAGAGCTTCTAGGAAGTTGACAGAGCGGCGATGAGAGCTGTGTCTACGAGGCATTGTACTCAGAGTGTCTTACTGGGTTAGTTGAGATACGAGAAAGCAAAGAACCTGATGGGTGACGAAGATCTTCTAATGATAGGAGATCTGTGAGGCTCTTGATGAAGAGATCTAGGATTTGGTGGTATGAGAAAGTTCTTTCTTTATATACTGTTAGAAGCACAGCGTTGGTGATTACAACAAATTATTTTTTGTAATGCTCATGGGCACATCGCCATTGTCTTCAGGCATGTTCACAGACAAAGAGTGGAACAAAAACCAAGGGGTAGTGATCAATCATGTTCCTTCACTCTGTACAGCAATACAGCTTAACGTTCCGCTGCGATGTATCTGTACAAACTGAGGTTACGGTCAGATGCCGAACGGTGGTTATGCGCCCACCACTTCGATGGCAGCTGCTAGGCTTCCAGACGAAGTTCATACTCGTGGAACAGGCTAGATATATCAAGTTACGTTAGCATAAGGCTTCCATAGGTCAGAGAATAAGCAAAATTTTATTACAACCAAGAAATCATAACTCGTGACTATATGTCCATGCAGGCTAAACATGTTCCAATACATCATCCCCTTGCGTGCGTAACCCTTGAACTGAAAGCAAGCATGCGAGTCATCTCATCTGTCATGCCCAAGCTTTGTTTCAGATGCATCTCATTTCCACTACATTCCTCACACAAACTCATATAAAACAGCCTCTGACACACTTTCTTCATTCAAATCCGTCCCTTCCGGGGTCTCTATTCCTTTCTCTATCCTATCTTACAGCGCTCGGTTATTCAGCATCGCTGTACATGCGCACCGACTCCCATGGCCAGCTCACGACATCCTCTCACTTCAGCTCCTATATTCCAAGTCCATCCATCCCGTTGGGTAACTCCCGGAAGATCCTCATCCATCAATCACATTAAGGAAACAAAGGACGACAGTGACAGCATCCCCCAACTCCACTTTTTTAAAACCGAGGACGTGAGAAGCCCAATCCATTTCTTTCAGCCTGCCGTCACAAGAGAAAAAGCAATCCAGATGCCTTCACCTGCCGTCTCGATGAAGGGGTATTATCATTATCTACTAAAAACAAAGAAGGAAAATGCTAGCACAGGGGACGGTTTTCGGTCCATGGCCAAGTAAGATTCGTTTCAAGGAAAACGTGGGGAACCCAAAGTTGGGTAGACGATGAGACAATTGGCTCGGCAAAGTCCATAAAGTCAAAGAGTGGCTTGAGCTTAAGCTCATGAGGTGACTCGAGGGTCGTTAAAATACTGCATCATACCCCAGTCAGCGGGTGGTCCGTTATGTTGTTGACCAGGTTGCTCAACAACGGCGCCAGTGAGACTCTCCCAATCATCAAATACCACAGGGGCTGGTGAGTACTCAAAATCCATCATCGATTCACCAGTTTCGTGCCCCTGAGATTGAGGTGGCGGTGGTAACGGAAGCTCCCGCTTTTCCAGAGGAGAAGGTGCTGGTGGAGGCATCAATGGCGATGTTGATGGTCCCAATGGTGAGTGAGCTGATGATGCAGGTGACGGCCTGGAAGGTGAGGTGAATTGCTGTGAAGGCACCATTATTGTGTTTCGGAAAGGTGTGGTAAACTGAGTCTGTTGAGGATCGGGTGAAGGCATCAAAGACTGGTGGCCTGGGTGGCCCTGGGTGGGCAGTGGCATGAAAGACATGCGAGGATCATGCCCAAAACCTTGAGGTCCAAGGGAAGCATGCGAATACTGCGGAGAAGGGATAGGCGCCGATGTGAGGACGATATCGGCAAGATCATAAGCTACGCTAACGATCCACTGAGCTTCGCCTTCATCACCAGAAAAGAATTCAAGGAGATCTTGAAGCTGGCCGGGGTTCTCATTCTCGAGGAATCCTTGGGCTCGGCCGGTTTTGCTAGGGTGCCAGCTGAACTGAGGTCGTCGTCCATTGTACTCGGGCTGTTTGCTAACAACAAGCGCGTCCCAAGCCTCATGAATCAGAGGCTGATGCAAAAGACCGTAAACAACACGTGAGTGCATCCAATCACCCTTTGTCATGCCTGACTCAAAATGACGAGCAACATGCTCGACATGACGCTCGCGAGCTGGGTGAAGAGCGGAGCAGAAGCCGCAAGCCCAGTACTTACGTTTTCTAAGGAACTTGACTACCTTCTCAGCGTGAGGGCAAGTCTTGCAGCCATGGCATTGCTTGTGATGCTGGTTAAACGAGTTCGATCCCCAAAAGCTGCGGTTGCATCCAGGTTCGGGACAAGGGTACTTGCGCCAGCGCTCGTGAAACTCGTCCTCGTGGCGCTTCCAGTCGTACTTGCGCTTGAAGCTCGTCTCACACGAAGTGCACCAGTAAATGTTTGTCTTGCCAGCTGTGCCGACCGGGGCACTCATAGGACCAAGGCCGTTCATGGAACTGGAAGGAGGGATCGGAAGCGGCGCCTGCGATCGGTTACAGGTGGAAGAAGACTGCCATGACATCGAAGACTGTCCCGAGTTGGTTGACCAGATGGACGCATGGCCCGAAGACCCGGAGCTTGTCGAAGAGACGGAGATACGAGGACGATGACTGAACGCGACCTGAGGAGGGAGAAACATGGCTGTATCGCGGTCTTTGTTAGCATACCAGTCAGCAAGGCCAAGAAGCCAGAGAACGACAACACATGTCTGGTGGGAAAGACGCACAGTTCACGTCCTCAGGGAGGATTTCATGCTTAATCTCAGCTGATGGGGTTGGGGTGGTCGCAGTCGATGAACCACTAGAGGGAGCTGTCGTAACGGTCTGGATACTGGGCACACTCGACGCAACAGGGGGCGGAGGAGGGCATCGCATCGGGGGCGGAGGAGCAAGCGAAGCTGAGTTGCCGTTGTGGTTCGGGTTGGTGGGTTGCTGATTGAACTGAGTCTGACGTTGAGGTTGAGATTGAGATGGAATCGCGGGCATGGTTTGCATGGCAGTCATCGCGCTGAGATTAAGATTGAGAGCCTGGCTACCATCAACCAGCTGATGCAGAAGCTCCTTGGACAGGCCCGAGTCAATTAGGCACTGCAAGTTCTTACGTGCCTCAGCAAGGACGTCTTGAGGATTGGCATCGTGAGCTTGCTGAGGTGAGGGGCTTGGTTGCTGCGACATGTTGTGTTGCTGGAATTCGAACTGTTGTTGAGGACTGTTGGACTGGCTCTGGGTCTGGTGCTGGCTCTGTCTCCGATCCATGGGCTCCGCTCACATGGGAGGAACAGTCGGTGATTAGGACGTGAGCAAGAGTAAGTCTTTTCGAGACGATTCGATGCTCTGTCGAATAGTTGAATCGCGGTTTGATTATAAAGTGTGGTTGTTGAAGCGAATGTGGTGGCCTTGGGCGATGAACTGATGGCACGGGGTAGCGGGTGGTGAATCCTTTAGATTTCGGAAACGAGCAAACAGCGAGTGACAAGAGCGAAAGTCGATGGTCCCAAGACCTATGAGCGAGAGTGGATATGAAGCAAAAAGAAACAAGAACGAAAGAAGGAAATGTTGGTGATGGTTAGTTTGGAGTTTTGAAGAGACGACGGGAAAGGTGGGAAGGGGATGGGGATGGGAGGGTAGTGTAAGAAGGAGTAAACTCAAGCGCAGGCGCAGTCTGGCTCAGGCACGGCACAAGGAAGGTAGGAGACAGGAAGGAAGCTAGACCAGGGGTGCTTGCTCTTACTGGAGTCCCTCCCAGATACTAACTTAGTACCGTGCTGAATCCTGTCTGCTGGTAGTAGATACAGTAGGCAAAATACAAACCGGGTATGAATGTGGAGGAAAGAGAGACGGGTCAATCAGTCAATCAGTCAATGTTGGACAGGTTAACCTAGGGAAGGGGGGTGGGTGTTTGGTCAGGTTATTTCTCCGAAGTATTGTAATTAATGATCGCCTGTGGTGTTTTGTCTCCTTTGCTGTTGTGCACAGGGGGGTATGATTGAGAGATGACCTAGTTAGAGAGGACCTATGGATCCAAGGCCCGGGCTGCAGGTGCTGTATCCGTAAATCTTTTGGTGCCGCCACTGGACAAGACCTGGGACCTGAAGGGGCCTGCTGCGCTGAGGAGGGGTTGACTTTTTCTGAGCTCTGTGCTTTAAGGCGCTGGATTTTTTGGTCTGGCACCACCACCACTGACGCTGACACAGACACACAACTACAACCTAGACAACCAAGCCCACGAAAACTGGGACCGGGGCTAGAAAAAGGAGCAGAGTAGAGTAAATTCAAGTGGAAGGAAAGTGACGGGAAAGAAAGCTAGAGCCAACCAAGAAATGGGCCTGTACTGGGGGTGTCTAGGTTTTTTTTTTTTTTGGTTGTGACGGGGTATCCACAGCTTTGGTTAGGTTCGGGTACCTTGCTGTTACGGTCTTTTTGGGGGGGGCTGCGCTTGTATCCGTGCCTGTACTGTACCTACCTATTCCTAGGTGACCAGTAGGTTCCCTTCTTTTTTCCAAGCCCCGTGCAGTCCAGAGTTTCACAAGAATTAATGATGAGCAGTGAAAGTTTCCCGTGTGGAAATGACGATGTCGGGAACCAAATCACGAACGAACGAGTGACCCGAAATAGGAGGTTCAATTCTCATGCAATTGAAAAGAGAGGAGACGATGAGTGAATGATTGATTGAGTGAGTAAAAACTGGATGCGGAGGAGAAAAACATCCGGGGATCGTGGTAAGATCCAAGATATGAGATACATTCGACAGGTAATTACAATACAGTACAAGGCGGTAGTGGTGTGACGTAAAGGAAGGAATTGACTGGATGACTTACAGTACAACTGATGGGATGTGGTGAGCTTACCTTGTTCTGCTTACTGTGCTTCTCTAATTGACATCTTTATTCGTGGATGGGATCGTTAAAGAGACAAAGGATGCATCAGCTCAATGGATGATACAAAAGGTGCTGCTGTCATATTCTGTGTGGTTCAATTGTGTTGCTGCTATAAACGCTGATCAAGACGGTCACAAAATATGGGCTACTAAGAAGCGCGTACAGGCAGCCCTTTCTGCACTTAAGCTTACCTAGAACACAGTACTGTACCTACCTCATCACGATCTCATTTAGGAGCGTCATGACAACAAGATCTCCTCTCGTGCCGTCGACAGACAAGCGGGACCTGATAGCAGCAGACAGGAGTATCCCTGCTTCTCTCTTTTTTAACCAATTCCCCATTTTGGTACGGCATCAGGGGTCGACCACGAGCCAGAAGCCCAGGACAGGGGTTTCTGCAGCAGAAACCAATCTAGCCTAACCAAGACAAGCCAACCAAAGCCAACACCCAGCGCTCAGGGCAAGGCTCGAGAAGGAAGGAAGGACGGATGGATGGATGGATAGTAAGGTAAGGTAAGGTAAGGTACCTTAGTATCATTATTACAACCAAAACCTAAAGTAAGTGCGTCAATAATTTCATGGGAGTTGAAAGGGTTGAATGAGGTGAGGTGAGAGTCAAGAATAGACTTCAATTGATTTGTGATACACCATCGCCAGTAAACGAAAGCAAACACAGGCGATCAATTGTCGAGACAAGATAAGAAACAATTGTACGCTTGTGCACATACGATACGCTGAACTCTACAGTACTCTGTACATCACCAGTACTACAGCGGACACAAGACGCCTCTCTGTTTCACCACATGTTGACTCTAAAGATAGCAATTGTTTTGTGTGGTTTCTTTTCAATGATGGAGGCATACAATAATGTCTCGTTTATTCTTTGATGAGCGAGCCCCTGTCCTGTGCAGCATCACGGCTTGGCTGCAGGCCAGGTACAGAGCGGAAGGCGACATGGCATTGGGGTCGTGTTCGGAACAGCGAGAAGCGACAAGACAAGAAATCTATCAATCCAGAGACCACAGTGAAGCTGTTCTCGTCAGGATGTGAATTTCCCATGACACGCGCAGTCGATCCACAGCAAAGAAAATCCATTTAACGCACACATTAGACTTTGGGTACGTACTGCAGCGATTTGAGGCTTCCGCTGACTTGAGTTGGTCCCAGCGTGCTAAAAAGGCACCGCGATTGCTGATCCTGGACTGTCTATTTCCCAATTCCTTCTCTTACTCCGGGATATGCCTCGATCAAGGTAGTTTACTCCGTCGCACGTCCCATGTTATCAAAGCTGCTCGCTAGCTAAGAAACGATGGGATCACCACGTTTTTTTTTGTTGCAACTTCGCTGGGATTATCAATCAATCAGATCGGATTTTAGCCTACAGTACGACTCTTAAAGTACCAAAGACCAAACGGGCTTGCAGCCTTTCCAGGCAGAGCTGCTACTGTACAGTAAAGTACGCGCTTAGCTGATCTGATCTTATCTGACTTCAAAGGCGGAACACATTCTGTAACAGAATACTCACCTGAAACGCGCGACAAGGAACACCCAAGGCCAGCAGCAGCGATCCAAGGGTTGCTATCCAAAACCACAGCCAGCCCAACAGTAACAGAAGGGGTAAAGCTGCTGGAATGGAACCAAAATAAACCCGTCGACGCCGCCCGTTGAGCGTTTCGAAACGGTTTTCCGCCAATCAGCCACTACTTCTATTGATCCCAAGGGGAAGCCTCCGAGAAGAGAAAAGGAGCTCCATCCTTGGCTCGAATGTTGCGATTTTCGTGGCCCTATACGACGAACAAGGGTCGATTGGGACGGAGAAGGATGAAAAGAAGGGTAGCAGAAGAGGGTCTCGGTAAGGAAAGCATCGGCTGGAGTGTTATTGCTTTCGAGTTGAGTTGACTTTGCTTTGCTTTGCTTCGATTTCGCTTCTGTTGGTCAAAAAGGCGACCGTTGGTTTATCAAGCATGGATATGCCGATCCTGAACAGCACAGTTCACATGTCAAGGCAATCCAATCCTACCCGTATCGACTCTAACTCAAACTTCCATCCGCGATGGTCAAGGCTGGGGGCCGAGTTCTGGGGCTGAAGCCGGAGCTGGGGTTGGTATTGATTTGATCAAGTTAGCCTCTGGCTGGTTGGTCATCAATCATGGCACCATCGTGTCTGCAACTTCACGCCGCACCTTTGACGCCTCTTCCATCAGTCCAGGACTCTGGTTTCTCATCGTGGTACGTACAGTACCAAAAAAAAAAGGCGCAATGTCGGAAGGAGTCAAAAGACGTTGTGGTTAGATCTGCCGTGCCTGAACAGGACAGGGCAGTCGAATGCCCCTGGATCGACAGCTGTCATCATCGTCATCGCTGACTTATCTTCCCGTCTTGGCTCTTCTCCACTCGTAACGAACGACAGAAGCTCTGAGTCTGAGCCCTTTTTGCAATCGATCCACACAGAGCAAGGCGAGGCGAAGTGCCTACTGTCCCAAAAAAGGAACTGCACTCGCATTAAACCAACCTCCCGGGCATTAAAACGAATGACTAAAGTTGGAGTCTAGGGGTTAGCTCCCTCAAAACGGCACATGTGGAAATTACCTGACTCTTGTCAGGACGAAGACCCTTACCAAACCTATCACAGCCCAGCCTGTCGCAATCTCTCTCAGCCTCAGCCCGGATTTCTGACTGACTCTGGATTGACCCAAACTAATTGCCGTATGACAAGGAAAGCTTCCGCTGTCAGTGATCGGACATTGGAAAGACGATTTGCGAAGAGAGCCCCAGCGGACCCAGCGCAGCAGTGGAGGACCCGACCAACTTCGAGAAGCACACCGGCTTTTGCTCTTACTTGCATCATTTCGCGTATCACGACTCCCATGTCTCGCCCCTTTTAACGGCCTTGACTTCGGCTTATGTCCATAAAGAAGAAGAAAAGACAGGACGATCAACGTTGCGAACCCTGATGATGATGATGACAAAGACAACGGCACTGTAGCATCCCGCCAACAAAACTGTTGGTCCCGATCAAGTCGAAGCTACAGCCTGACAAACATCTCATTACCCACTCATTCACGATATCCATTTAGTTTGTCGGCGGCCTATTTCTGCCCGCATCATGACTGGCCCATGAAGTCTGTCCCCATCCGTTCTAGTCAGGGACCAGAAGTTACATATCATCATCATCACATGAACCGATCAACGCCGCTATATCGCTATAGGCATAGTTGCCGAGCCTGGGCGTCTGTGCTCTAATTTTGCGTAGAGGGCATTCGACAGGCCTAGCCATGAGCAAGACTCTTATGAAGTGCATGACAATTGAATTAGGCACTGATTATGAGGCTTGATCATCTTGTGCAGCCGTATAATTATTCTTGCATCCAGGTCAACTTTGATTGGTCTACTCTAAGGGTATGTACATCCAGCATCAATAAAGCGCAGACCTGTCCCGTATTTAAAAGCAGATCATATGCACCAGCATGTCGCGGTTTACCCGAGTGCTGGTGTCTAGCTTGTAGATGTCTTCGGAGCCTTGTGCCTGTGTTCCTATCCGTACCCTGGTATGCTCAAAGCTCTATGTACCTGCGCACTGCGTTTGAGGTG
This sequence comes from Fusarium aywerte, assembly GCA_013186375.1. NCBI lineage: Eukaryota > Fungi > Ascomycota > Sordariomycetes > Hypocreales > Nectriaceae > Fusarium > Fusarium aywerte. Next base: position 13,769 of record JABCQV010000239.1, read on the forward strand.
AGTCTATCGCTGACTTTAGTTTGGGCTGTGTTAGTCTTCCCAATTGCCCATTCAGCCCTAGTTTGTTGCCGAGAAAAGGGCAAACCTCAAAGTTCAAAGTTTCACCATTCTTTGCTCGGGTATCTATCTACTCGTGGTACCCAGGAACCTAAACTGCCTTCAGAAGGAGCTCAAATACCGCGGAGATAAGAAATAATAATAGACCGAGAAAACACTCTGTAAGAAATAGGGGATGGCAGTTCTCTATAGTCATGGGGCATCTTTAACAAACAACAACCTTGCCAGAGGAGCAAAACGTTTCTATAACAAAAGAGCAATATAGCGTTGAACCCTGTAGTTTAAAATAAGACTTAACGAGATCGATTATATATATAGCACAACCAACTATCATTAAATGCAAGGTACCGCGTTACACTGCAAACTCTTCTTGCTATTTGATGTTGTACGGATTTCTTCACCGTCTCTTTGTCGATTCTTGCCTTTCACGAGTATTACAATGCACAATAGAAGAAAGTCTCTCCTTCTCGGTAGAATAGAAGAAGTCTGTCTTGACGGTAGAAAAGAACAGCCCACTGGGCACTCCTCCAACTTCAACTTGAAACCCGCCTCCAAACAACCGGCTCGAGGGGTACACATACACCCCGAGACTCCGTGCTTTCTCTCGCAAGAAACCCCGAGTCTGTTCAGGGTCGCTTTTCTTGCCTCTTCACATTCTCATCCTTATCCGGCAGCTATTACTTTACAATGCAGGGTGGAGCTTCGTTCTCGGCCGACTGCTGCACTGCCTAGTGGAACTGCACGCACACCCCCTTTTCCGACTAAAGCATCAGTCATGTCTAGTCTCGATCCTAGTTCGGGAGATGGGTGAGATGTTCTTCTAAAGGTTGCATTTCGTATTCCAGATTAATGAAAAAAGCAAGGTTAAAAACAGCTCATGGTTTTTCAGTAAATAAGAGAGATTTGTAATAGTAAGCAGTTATGTCATACCTGAACGCCTATGCGATCTGATCTAAATACACATACACAATATTATACGCATCGCCACCAAAGCAAACAAGATAAAGTGAAGACTCAAACAGCCAGGCAATCTAACCAAGATGCCACTATCGGCAAACAGAACTGTTTGTTTGATCGCCCGACGATGATCGGACAAGGCCTCCCACCAATGTCGGGGGAACGCACGGGCAGCTGAGAAGATAATCGTGCAACACCGGCGCGAGAATGGTATCCCAAATCGGGATACGGATCCAGGATGGCCACAAGATCAAAGCTTGTATAGCTTAACCATCCTGTTCCATCTATCCATCGAGCGCCTTGTTGTAGTTCGGGGCAATAGAGGATTCAAAACGTCCGTCCCTGTATTATACCAAGTTTGTAAACCGACTAGTCCCAGCGAACCGTTAGAGTTCAATGTATATGAGACGAGCTGGTCCGTTGCACCGTGGTGCAGCTTATGCACTGGTGCTAAAGTAGTAGTTCTCCCACAAATACTCGTAGTCTTCAAGGATACCCCCAATGAAAGAGGGCATTCTCTTGGTCACTCCTCCCACGACGCCCTTGGTAATGTTCTCGTAGGCAGCACCCCTCATAGCCCACCAACCCATGGCCCATCCACGCTTGCTCCATTCTTCACGTTCTAGCGACGTTGTCCGCAGACCGCGGTCCCTCAATTGCCGGGCCGCATACTCGACAGCAAATCCGATCAGCCAGGGGGTCCAAGCTTTCTTGTCCCCTCCGCGCCGGTGGTTATGAGCCATAGCCGCGGCGTAGATGAGCGGCGACAGGATCTGCAGTATCTCGGCTCCGTGGCTGCTGCCCTGGAGCTGGTTGAGTAGCTTAGTTGCGGGCTTGATGTCATCCGCGGTCAATACACGACCGAGCAAGTACGAGCTGATATCTCCTCCAGTAGGCAACGATGGCAGACTCATACCAGTTCGGGGCATAGTCCACTCGCGCTCATGTGCAGCTCTAGACGACTGTGAAGACCCTGACCCATTCGCCGATATCTCGTCCATCAGCTCGCTCTCACTTCGGTATGCAATCTCCTCATCCTCGTCTGCAGCTGCTGCGTCTTCGGGAATAGGCTCCCGTTCCGGCAATACCGGCGTGACCAGCGGTCGTGATCGAGTAATACGTAGCAGCAAAAGCCGGCAAAATGCCTTGAGGGCTTCGAGAAGGAGAACGACCTTCCACCGGGACTTCTCACCACCCTTTCGCTTAGCCGTCATCTCCCATAGCATCTCTGTATAGATAATCATCTGCAGAAACATGGCTATCCTTCGATATGCGCCACTCTTTTGGGTCCAGAATCGAGTATATCGGGCATGCGCCGATGGCATACTAGCCATCGGCAGACGTGCAATGGCCTTTTGAAGTAGGGAGTCATGATATAGAGAAAGGAGTTGGACACCCGAGTGTATCGACTCTGATGCGATTTCGGCATCGCGGAATCGGCCTGGCAGCTGTTAGATACTTCCTCTATAGCGAACGAGCTTGCAGTTTGTAAACTTGCCTGGGATTATATATGTCAAGCTCCGTAAAGCGCTCTCGATCTGCGACACTTGGCCGGCGTTCTTGGTTATAAACTCATCGTACATGGAGAGCCATTGTGGGGGTAAGGATAGAATGCGACCGATACCCGGTCGCGGTGATTGTTTAGAAGCCGTAGAGGAAGAGGGTGTTTTGGTAGAATTCGAAGCCGAAGTTGGCACGTCGCGTGTCAAAGAGGGATCCATGTCCCTATTCTAATGTGGGTGTTGGTGTGTCGTTGGGAGTCGGGTATGGTGTTAAAAGGAGGAGATGGGCGCGTGATGCCGATGGGTGCGAGGGTGGAGGTAGCGAATATTTCAATCGCCAGCCATGACGCGTTATTGGTGATTAAAGGCGCAGTTCACAGTGATGGCGGTGATGTAGATGAAGGCGGTGGATGATGCCTGTGTTGATTCGATTTGATTATGGGAGATGGATAAATGTATTGGATGCTGGTAAGCCAACTCAGCTCCCTGGGGCTGCCCGCCGAACCACCCCGAGGCACGTCACCTTCTGGCGCCCAGAATGTGGAGGTGGCGCGTGCCTGAGGCCGACGACCTCGGCATCTGCGCCGCGGTACCCTAGACATGGATGGCAGTTGAAAGAGGCGTCTGCAGGCTATTAATGAGATTATTGTCAATTATTTGATTCTATATAACTCATATATATCTCTTGTATCACTCTTGTCAACTATATAGGTAGTTTCTTGATCCAGTTGTGACGTTCTTTGCTGGCTGCTCACCGATTTCACATGGTAATTTACACCAGACTTACATTGTGGGCATCACCACGTCAGCGACATATGAATATCCAAGCACGCCAAGCGACACCGCTCAGGCACATGGACAACAAAGCATGTTCCAATCCTTGATAGTTCTTATCCATGTAAGCTCAAGTTATTTAGAAAATGGTCGTTTCAAAACATGCAGCATATGTTTTTGCTGCCTCTAAATATATGCTGAATAACCTCAAATGCATTGTACATCTTCATTCACTACAGATAATGCACCTGGCCAATCGTAGCTTAAAAGCACGCGCCACAGAACTCCTACGCTTTCCCCAAAATACCCGCTACCTTCTGCTTCGTACCCAAAACAATGTGCAAGTTCCACTAACAAACTCCCGAGAGGATTGAATTGGACTCCGAGATTGGCTGTCTATGCCAATCCAACTGTCCATCCTCACCCACCATGAAAGCTGCCACTTCCTCGACAAGATCCCACTCCCCAGTCATCGGGTTCTTCTCTGCATAACGGAAGATAATGTTCATTCCAAGATCCTCAAACACTAATTCTCGTCTTCTGAGCCTCAGCCACTGCTCATCTTCGTCGCCCTCCACCGCGTTCATGGACTCAACCTCACAATTCTTGAGCGCAATTGCACGGAACACTCGGCTATCACGCAGAGCATTTCTAACGGGGTATTTTCCAAGGATGCGAATGGCGTCCTCTTTAACAGCTTGATCTCGGCAACCAAAAGCCGAAACGAAGAGCGGCCATGTCCAGCCAGAGTCCATTGCGAAGCCGCAGTTGGGACGAGCCGCAATCAACGTCTCGGCGATGTTATTGATTTGCTGATACTGCGGTGTGAGATCCTTCGCCGTTTCGAGACCAGAGTAACGCGGCATGGATGTATACACATAGAGGATGAGGAACTCAATATGTAGGTTGATAGCACTTAGGTAAGATTGGACGTCATTCTGTTGATTGTCTGCAACAGTCTGAAGAAGGGGGCTGAACGCGGTCGACCATCGCTGGAGCCATGATCTTGACTCTCCCAGAAACTTGGCAATTTTTGGGTTTTGCCTCACACTGGACAGTTTAGCTACCAGTTCACCCCTGTCTTTGACTTTTGGCAAAGCGAGCTGTGCCGTTGTCGCTGTTAGAAGAGGAATGTATTGAACCAAGAACCTCTGCAGTAAGGTCCAGTAGCCATGGGCTTCATCTAACGTGCTGAAAGTTGCCGGCATATCCTCAATAACAGTAATGTTGGTCTGCTTAGGTCTGAAGTAGGGTGAATGTTTGGTGAAAGGCGCAATGCCTGGGGGTCTCTGCGGTGGTGCTCGAGGAGGTGTTTGTTGCTCCGACATTGATTGCGGGCTTCCTTGACTCTGGGGACTTGGCAAACCGACGGGCTTCTGTTGGCCTTGAGTCGCACCGGCCCATGGTGTGCCAGGCTGACTCACTGGACTTGACATATTTTGAGGGCTGGAAGTTTGGTTCGGAGTAGCTTGGTTGGCCACAACAGCAGGTGGTTTGGGAGGGAAGAAGAACTTCCTATATGAGCCCATAAAAGACCGTGACTGCAATTCCAAGGGCTTATAGCAGTCAAGAATTTCCTGAACCAGCGCAGGAGGTGCTGGTGCGATTCTGACGAGACTGGGGGCTTTATCCGAACATGCGGCCAGCTCATTGAGCATGCTAAAGCCGTGTACGATGTGCTTGAGAGCTGCCGGCATGTTACCTCGTTGCGCCTCGAAGCAGATGAATAGGAGGGATGCTAATAAAGCTGTCCGTAAGCCTTCCTTGGTTGGCCTGGCTTTGGCTTGTAATTGCAGAGCTTCACAGTAGTAGACAATAGCGTTGAGGTAGTGCTTGTTATCGCCGACGAGCTCATACCCAGGAGAAGAGGCTTCAAACTCGACATTTGAAGATTTGCGCAATGCGCCTACCGCCATGGCAGCGTACCGTAACGAGGGTTCCTGCAGTGTAAGTTGAGGCATTGTTGTAGTCCATAACTTCGCATCTCCCAGACCTCCGCTGAGGAAGCTAACACTGAGGGAAGACCATTCGTCGAAGTATGACCGTTGTTCACTACTCGTGAAGCATATAGTGTTGAGTGAAGGCTCCTCCAGGATTGTCGGTACCCTCGCAACGACAGCCCTGGATCCTGTGCTCACTTTTATTTTTGGGGCTGCACGAGACTTGGCTGTTGAGTTCGCAGCTGGTTTTGACCTAGACGCCGCGGGGCGTGGTCGTTGTTCTGTGGCGGCGGATTCAGAGGGAGGAGCCGAAGCATCAGCGTAGCCATCGCAGGAACCTCTCCATTTCAAGCAGTTTAGACATGATGGCTTTGTCTCGTCGCATTTGACATGTCGCTTTCTGGAAGGTGTTAGTAATGAACTTCCCCAACTGTCACGCGAGACACGTACTTGCCTGAGAAATAGTTAGCGATAGAGCCATGATGAACAAGTGGTACACAGCAAACTCACATGTAATACATCCTGTACGGGCTCTGCTTGAACTACGCCGAGTATGCCGGGCCCTTGTCTCAAGCGCGAAGCGATGAGTGCCGCCGCCATGAGCAGCCGCGGCATTTGCAGATCTCTCAGTGGAAGAGGTTGATGCTGAGGTAGAGCTAGAGCTAGAAAGACAAAGCCATTGTCAGCTCAGTTCAGCTGTATTGTACTGTAGGATGAAAGAAGGATCCATATGCGACAGGGTTTCTCAGCTTACCCAGCCGAGCTGTTACGCCCTCGGTTGATGGGGATCGAGAATTGGATCTCCATGGCTGTGGTTGGTTCAGGTCCCACCAGCTTGCTGCAACGAGTGATCAAACAGAAACAGATAGATAAATTACAATTCGTCGTCCGAGACTCAGCTCAGAAAAAGTTGTTGGTTGAGAGAGGAGAAGCTCGTGCGGAGACGAGAAGCCTTTCTGGTAAAAGTAAGGCACCTAAAGGTATGTAAGGTAAGGGTACTATGAGCCCCAGGAGTGGCTCGGCACTGGAGTCGGGGCTTGCAGTTGCAGGGTGTCCATCTCCCGCTCACTCAGTCATAGTAGCGTACCTGGGCTAGGATGGTCAGGGTGCAGGATGGCTTAACGTCAGCGGCGTCAAGTATGGGGCTGAGACGCGATATTGAATGAAATGATTGACCAGAGAAGCGCCTTTGGTTACAATAAATAGATTGAGCCAGGCACCATACAGCAGGCTTGTGTCCACGTGTGGTACAATCCTTGAAGAATCAAGGAAACTTGGGGGAAAAGGGAGAAGGCGAATGTGGATGTGTCTTGACCCAAGCCAAGGTGTCTTGTGCCAAGAACAGAAATGTATCACTTATTACGGAGTAGTCAAGCACAAAAAAGGCCAAGATTTCAAGAGTCCTCCACTAGAATTGGAATGAATCAGTTCTACAGTGACAAGACTAGACTAGATAGTATCCGTATTTCCGAAGGACTTTCTCTCTTGGGGAGCGCCAAGTCTAACGGGATAAAGAAGCTCGTTACTAATTAATGCATCCATGACAATTCAGTGATTAGTCGAGGCGAGCGGTCTGGATCAACGGGTTGATGTCTTTGGCTTGATTAGCGTTAGGTTGGGTAGCTGCCGGGGATGGAGGGGGGATTTGAATGCGGGATGGAATTCCTTGATTGGTTCAAGGTACAACGTTTATTGTGGCTTTTGAAAAGGAGAAACGATAGGATCCAATAGGGAGTTGATATCTTTATCATCTATCAGTCGGCGTTGAAGCATTCGTATCACTCGCTGTATGACAAATTTGGTATTGTCTAGACTCCAAACACCGAGTACGATTCCTACTAGGTAGTAGTTTAGTTGCTGTAGTTGTGTTTAAGATAGACGAATCCTTCATATGCATGTACATCACTGACCAAGAAAAAGATCAAGATTTAATACTATTACCTGATTACCTCCTAGCATGGCGCGTGGCTGTGGATACGCTCTCTAGACAATATTCGAAAATAACGGCCGTTACAACCGAGAGCAACAATGAAGAGTAATTTCAATTGTATGTACAGTAGTAAAAGAGAAAAGAGACAACTTTTTTTTAGCCAAGTTTGTAAATATTTCTGTGAGAAGTAGGCATTGTCTTAGACGCTGGCGTGTTATCTAGGACAATATTATTTTGGTCATCTTCTCAACATCACTACAATAACTTTATTAACCACGCAGCCAAGCATTGATCTACCGTGTAATTAAGAGTAGTACAGGGTTCATTCCACTCAGGTCGCATTCAGTTACAGAAACGACTTCTCACAATATTCCCACCAATGCTCTTATCGTCAACATTTGACTCTTGATCATCGATCGCTACCAATCGAGTCTCGACAGTCTCGGCGATTGCCCCTCCTCCCCTGCAGCGGAGATGCAGGGCTGAGGGACCGTTGGAGGCGCCGCAACAGGGATTGTCACACTGCCGAGAACAGAATTGAGTTCCTTTTTTTTTTTTTTTTTTCAATGGGAGTTTTAAAACGACGATAAAGGTAACATCGATGGTGCATTTCATGCTCCTGTAGTCTCAGGCTGACTGCGAGGCATTCTCGGACTTTAGATGGTTCTTGAAATTGCATGATAGAGGATTGGGAGCTACATCGGATTACGAAGCTTGCACTTACAGCCTCGTCCCGTCCTATGTAAGTAGGAGGAACGGACGCCACCATCAGGACTTGATGTCCAACAAGAGCATCGTAAAGGATTAGCTATCACGCCAATATCATCCTCGTAACCATGAGACCCAAGTACCATTTGCTATCGCAGCCACATATTGCAAAGGAGAGATTTGCAGCATATTACCCTCAAGCATGAAGAGCATATATCTGTACTTTCACTGATAAGTGCCTTTGTCTGACTGCATGTTGATCGGCTTGATATGGTTGCATGAACAAAGCCAGCGAGCACTCAAAGGACGTTGTTACCATGTACCTCTATTACACAAAGCTCCATGGCTATTACCTACTAAGCTCGCTGACTACGATCACATGTTGGACATCAATCCTAGTCGTGGTTTACAACGAGTATTACCCATTTATCACATTTACCCATGGTGTTTCACGCATACATGGTAGAGGTAGAAGACTATTGTCGATCATTATCGTTGACATTAACTCATTAAGCCTTTTGGCTACTAGTACAATTGATATCCGCACAGCAGACATATTTTTAACGACGCTCGCTCGCAACCTCCTCAGCCTTGGCAGGCTCACGGTCCTCAGCGCCAGCGTAATCCAGCGCATTCTCACCACCCTTTCCACGGTAGTTGGTAGGGTGGTCTCGGTCGGCGCCCTTGTCGTGGATGGGATCAGAGGGGTTAGCACCGACACCCTCAAGACCGGAGCGGTTCTTCTTCTCTGTCCCGTGCAGCTCCTGGCTGGTCTGGCCGGCGGCGGGCTTGCCTAGACCGGTGTGAACGTCGGCAGAGGTAGCTCCTCCGAGAGTTGCGGAAGCGGGGACGGCGCCCTCATTTCCGGAAGCCTGAGCGGGGATCTCGGACTCAGGGTTGGGCTGGAAGGTGTTCTCGGGAGGGGCAGTGCCCGCAGGGTGCATCTCGGCGTGGAACTCGGGGGCAGCATCGTTGCCGACGAGGACTCCGGGAGCGTGCTGAATGAGATGTTAGTACAAATATTTAAGAAGCCAATAATATCTATGACGATGAACTTACACCACCCTTCATGAGAGGCTCGGCAGGAGCGACCTTGCTGCGGAACTCACCCTTCTGGGGAGTAGCGGACTCGGGGTTCATGGACATGATTGTTGTTTTTGTGATGAAGAGGTTTTGAAGATGTGTATGTTTGTGTTGAGCCTGTGAGGGATCTTTTGGGGTATATGATTACAGAGATGAAATTGTGAGAATGATGAGAATAAAAGTCGTCTTCTTCACGCTGCGAAGCTACATATAAATCGTCGTGATGCCGTAGCTACACATGTATGACATCAACACCTGAGTTGTCGGCATGACATCACGGTGACCAGGCCGGAGCAAGCCCAACCATCATGAGTGGCTCCTTTGCTTTTGCCTTCCAATCCCTAGCCAGAGCATATCGAGCTTGTCAGAAGAAATCAGAGTCCGAGCAAACAGATGAATGTCGCTTTTCTAGGCGCAATCGATCGATGAAGATATTCAGGTGGATATATTATGTGGAGCGAAAATCGGAAGTATGCTCCGCGCGTCAGCTCGTTGGCTGGGGTTGTGGGGGATGGCCTTGTATACAACGTCATTATGGCCTTGGCTAACATGGTGAATTGGTGAGATTTCCATGAATGCATGCTTGTATGACCTTGCGATGCCGGCTTTGAGGTTGAAAATAAGACGATTTTCTTCAAGGCTAACTGGTGTTTGCTCAAAATCCGGTCACATGAGCGGATTTTCCAGGGCAACATAATGAAAGCAATAAGGGTCTCATACTACCTATATTCTCCTAATCTTCAATACTTGGTCTAGTAATTATAGATCTTGATGCGGAAGGAAGCTATTCTGATTGGTGGTGTATATGTTGATGATGATTGCGACGGTGTTGTTGACAGCTAGCCAATTAGAACTGCTTCTTGCAGTAACAACTAAGAAATTCTGCACATTATCTAGCCCATAGCTATACAATGCGATACAAGAAATGCAGTGTCCAAGAAGTCCTTTTCGTTGTATCCAAGCTACTAAGATAAACCACTTCCCCCAGCAAACAGCTCGTCCATTTCTTCATCGACAGGCACAATCAACAAGTGCAGGTTGTAGATATCTCTAAGCGTCTGATATGCCAGGAACCAGCTATGCGCTGGAAAGGCATACGGAATTGTGAGCTTACATACCATTGAGTACAGATGTTCTAGGCGTTATGATCTCCTTATAGACTGTTGAGTTACAGGCCAAACCCGAGTGTTGGTTTTAAACGAGCTGGCGAACAAACAACTACGTGGCACCCAAAGAATACCGAGCATCAAGTCGGTGGCTTCTTCCCAACTGTTCTTTATATAGAGCAACGTTGAATCGTGTCTTCATCTTGAGCCATTCCGATCCCGGATATCTTGAACGGTTCGATGCCTGTTTCGACGTTGGCTACCCTACAGTACCTTCTAATTTTTCTGGTGCGTCCGAATAAGGTTGGCGGAACAAAGAACAACACAAAGAGATGTGTATCGAACAGCGGCCACGTTTAAATGATAACTTTAATATGTGCTGATACATGAATAGGTGTCATTGAGGGACCTAAATTAATGCAGGGTCAAAAGTGTATATGCACCGATGACTTGCCTTGGCTTGGTGATGCATATCTGATCAAGATCAAGGTAACGTCTCACGACAGCCTCTGGACATATCGACATGTCACCGATGCGATTAAAGCCGAGTAGCTGAAAAGCTTACGTTGAAAGACCTGTTACCAATCAGTGGTGGCTCTCAGTTCGAACATTCCTTTAAGCCACAAGGGTCCACGGTTAGCTTGGCCGAGCTGAAGCTAAGCACTTTTATAGCCGCGTTTGCCAATATCTAATCACGAGAATACCACCAATTCAGCCCTAAGATAACACTTGCAGTCAAGTTTGATAACCTAACACTACCGACAGGTTCTGCGTTGAGACTATTGAATTGTTGTGTGGTTTGTTTGAAAGGGGGTAGAATTGTCATTCAGTCGTCCCCTTGTTGAGCTGTGATTGGACGACTTGATTCATCATCGATGACCAGCACAATATTGCAGCACTCGCTATCAAAGCGTCAAAGCGCAGAGCTTTTCGATCGACCAAACAGTGTGTCGCATATATATGTATATAGGCTTTCAGGATCGCCGATAAAAAGGAAGGTGTCGCACCAGGGAAAGAGAAAAAACGGGAGGAAGAATGGGTCACTGCGGATCCTTTAATCTGCCAACTGTGGTATACAAGCAAAACAAGATAACAAAAAGACGACCGACGATAGATAGTGCAGTTGGGCATTATTATTAATTTGAGCAAATAGTGCCTAGGAAGACCTGATATAATAACGGCACTGGGTCTTATTTTAGTCGCTGTGCCGCCGGTGTTAATGAAGGCGATAAATTAATATGACGCCACTAGCAAGGCCCCGATAGATGTTTGAATTGCATTGATTGCGGGTGCTTTGTTGAATGCGAAACTGCAATTGTCACCAGCCTCATCAATGTGAAATGCATTGTTTTATTGATTGCAGTGCGGGCTGCGGGATTGGAGAGTCATCGCAGGATGCTCACTGCTCGATTGACCCATGGCTGGGGCTACTGATCGTCAATCGACAGGCGAAAAGTACCTGGTCCCAAGTTAGAGGAGCCATCAACAGACCAGGGGAGGTAGCCTGGGCTGGGTTCAGAGTCCAGACTACACTGTGCCATGATATTACAGAATGATCCTCGTCATTTTGCCTGTAACGAACGACTTGTCAATACGACGACACTATTGTCGTGAACAAATTGATAACTTCAATTAATGATTCATTTGATCACGGGTACAAGATTAATGGGAGTAAACGGCGATCGGCGATAGGGGACAAAGACTAGACAGAAAGAAGTTGGATTAAAGGCAGTTTCCGAATATAGATCAAGTTTTCGAGGGAGAATGCGAGAAGAACAGTAAAGTAAAAAAAAAGGACGCGCACGCATCCAGGATAGAAATAGCCTCAGCAAGCCAACCTAGCCAAACCCGTGTTGGCGAATCTCTCACACCATCCGACGACTAAGATAGTCTAGAGCATTGCCAACCTCGTTTCTGCCGTTGTACCCGTTTTGGAGGAGGCTGTGCTCGTAAATTCTCTTGTCTTGTCTTGCTTCTGTAGGTAGAAAGTAGATAAGTAGTAGATGAATTTTGCAATGGACGACCGCTTTCGACACGATTGTCTTTGGCCACTCGTGGAACATTTCGCCTGTTTATCAGAGTAGAGAGAGAAGCAAGTCTTTGAGGTAAGATCAAAACGTCTGCGTCACGGGTCCCGCTTTGGCCGGGATCATTGACTCCAGGTAGGGGCCGGTTGCCGGGGAGTCCAGGACGGTACTCCCGCTAAAAAGGGCAATTCCAGGTTATCGGTCCGCATCCGGTGTGGCTCCCCAGTGCGCTGCTTGCCCCCTCATTCGTTCTTTCCAACTTTGCAACGGCCCCAAAGTTGCACTCAAATCAATTCAAGTCCACTGATTCTTGAATCCTCCATCTTCCCCCCCCCTTCCCCTTCCCTCTCATCTTATTTACTGTACGAATACTCGTCAATCAATATCTAAGACTCGGTCTTTTTATTCCACTCGCTCACTTGTGTTCCTTGCTGTTGCCAGTCTTGCTCCGCTCAATTCTAAACCATCTGTCGCTAAAACTACTACAAACCATCACTCGCCGGTTGATCCGATCCACTTGATAACAGCCCCCTTCACTTGAGGCGGCTCGCCGCTGCTGGCATCATCCATACTCTTGGCATTGCATTGGCTGCTCTGGAGTAGCCATCCCCAGTATCGCTGCCACTGCGCTGCCAGTTCCTCTCGCTTGGATCCAAATTTCTTCCTTATCCACAATGCAGAATTACCACGGTGATCCCTACGAGCGAGAACCTCTCGACTCTCAAAACTACTACAATTCCTCGCCGCAGCGACCCATCCCTCCACCCCATAGTTATTCACCAGCTGCTGCCCACTACGACGCTCCCGCGAGATCGAACCACCCCAACGCTCATCCCGATTCTTCCTACAGCCGTGTGCAAGGCGGCTACGACGACTATAACTCCCAAGGTCGCCCGGCTTCACCTTACGGAGGATCAGCTGGCTACGATAGTCCTCGACGCCCATCACCTCACCAAGGCGATCGCGACTACTACGGCAATCAAGGCTACAACACCTACGGGGGTGGCGGAGGAGGATATCCCGGGTATGACTATCCAAACTCCCATACTACACCAGGCGCAGACAATTTTGGAACGTCTGCGTCCGGTGGAATGGCAGGAATCGCTCAAAACGTTGCTGACCGTAATCCTCTTAATAGTGGCACAGGCGCAATGGAACACTCTCGCTTGCCTCCACCTCCTTCGCGGACGCAGCAAAACCCATATGGAGGAAATGGGGGCTACGGATACGACTCGCCTCGTGGACCTCCAGGCTCGTCTTCAACATCACACTTCAATGGAAGCGACCCTTACGTTGACAACCCCTACCATGGATACGCCAACTCACGACACGGTAGCGCCAATCTTGGTGTAGTGAATCCTAATGAGATCGTCGACGATGGAGATGATGGACTGGTGTACGGAAAGAGCCAACGAAACTCGATACTCAGTCTTTCCAATTCAGACCGTGCAAAGAGGGGTGCTTCTGCCACTGCTGCTGCAGTTGGAGGTGGTGCGGCTGCTGGCGGCCTAATGAGTGGTAGAGGTCAGTGTTTCCGCAAGAGTACAGTGCGTAGTTGCTAAAATTATACAGGAGGAGCTTACGAAATGAATGCGGCACGCGAGAAGGCTTACGGCTCGGCAGCTAAGGATTCCGGGAGGAGCAAGAGGTGCAAATGGCTTGTCATCATCCTGGTGTTCCTTGTCATCGTCGGTGCCATTGTAGGCGGTGTCGTGGGCAGCATGGTCAATAACGGAAGGGACGAAAGTAAAGCCGGCGGCGGATCAAAGGGAGAGTCAGCTAAGGACGACACGAGAAAAAACGGTGATCTCAGCAAGAACAGTGCCGAGATCAAGGAGCTCCTGAACAACCCCGATTTGCACAGAGTATTTCCAGGCATGGACTACACCCCACTCAACTCTCAGTATCCTGGCTGCATGCACAACCCACCTTCGCAGAACAACATTACTCGCGACGTTGCCATCTTGGGCCAGCTGACCGACAAGATCCGACTTTATGGTACAGATTGCAATCAAACCCAGATGCTGATTCACTCCATTCAGCGTTTGGAGCTTGATGATACCAAGGTCTGGATGGGTGTCTGGCTGGACAAGAACGAGACGACCAATGAGCGACAAATGAGTCAAATGTGGGATATTCTGGATGAGTATGGTGACGATCCGTTCGAGGGTATCATCATTGCCAATGAAATTTTGTTTCGAGAAGAAATGAACATCACCACATTGGCAGACATTCTGGACGACACCCGTACTAAGCTCAAGAAGAAAGGCTTGAAACTGCCTGTTGCCACCTCGGATTTGGGCGACGACTGGACTTCTGAGCTAGCCTCTGACAGTGACTATATTATGGCCAACATTCATCCTTTCTTCGCGGGTGTCTCCGCCGACAAGGCAGCTGACTGGACCTCTACCTTCTGGAAGACTAACAATGGACAATTCTGGAAGGACGACAAACAGAAGAATATCATCTCGGAGACAGGTTGGCCCACTGGTGGTGGAACGGACTGCGGCAGTTCCGCAACGACTTGCAAGGACGGTTCAGTTGCTGGCATCGATGAACTGAACACCTTTATGGAGGACTGGGTATGCGCAGCCCTCAAGAATGGAACCAACTACTTTTGGTTCGAGGCATTCGACGAGCCATGGAAGGAGAGGTACAACTCGAAGGGCAAGGCGTGGGAGGATAAATGGGGTCTATTGACTATTGATCGCGAGCTCAAGAAGGGAGTAAAAATTCCTGATTGTGATGGCAATACGATCAAGGACTTTGGCAAGTCTTCGTAAATGACCAGAGACACAATTCTACGACATTTCTCAGCCATGATACGTGGTCAAGTCGATGTCAGCTTACGGGCACGAGGACATGCATTGGATATAGCCAACAGCAACCCCGACGCTCAGTATTTAATGCCCTTTTCTCTTTCATTTTTCCCTTCATGGAACCGGAGTTAGGGAGTACCAGGAAAACAGGTGGAAACCTTGCGATGCCTGTTCTTTATTCATGTTTCGAGTACGCCTGAGATGATGATTTCTTTGTAGAGACGGACCGGAAGGGAAGTTTCTTGTAACGATTCGCGCTTGCGAAAGTATATAGTTGATGCATGAGACAATAAATAGGAAGCATATTTGACGAATGGTGTCACCGACTGTTCATGATGGCGGGACAGGAATGGCACTCGGTTCGAGTGAAGGCGCTTTTGTGTATAGATCGCTCATTATCATCATTCATTACAAGCTATATAGTAGAGCTAGAAGTATTCATTGTGCTTTCACCCCATGTTTACGTTTCATTTGTCCCGAGTCGTATTGTCCTAACGCTCCTTTATCTCAGTGATCGTCCTTATTAGTAAAACTCCGAGTCTCACCCCATTTGTTCGACACAAGTATGGCCTTCACCCTTGAACTAACGGTACGCCTCACTCTTCATAATCTTCATCCCCGACCTGGGTCTGGCTCCCAGGCGTCATAGGTCTAGCCAGGGGAAAGGCAAAGGCACCACCATCAAGACCGTCCATGGGGCACTGCATGGCATTGTATCTGGGCTCGGCAAGCTGCGCAAAGGCTGCAGTTCTGCGTCCCTGCTCATTCTCCTGAGCCTGAGCCTCCAGCAAGACAATTCGTCCATGATAGTCGCGCAGGGTATTGATCAATCTCTCAATGTAGTTGCCCTGAGCGTTCAGCTGGGCCTGCATAGAACGGATGGTATGGTTCTCGTTATGCATCGGCATGTCGAGTCCTGGGGGACACACTGGAACATGAGGTTGATGCTGATGGTGTGGAACACCTAGGCATGGGTTTTGAGGATGATTGAGTGGCATAGGATTGACATTGTAGTGCTGAGCATCGGCCAGGAAAGGAACGGGGTTGGGAACCGGATTCGGGGCAGGTGATGGGACCTGCATCAGACGAGCTCCTGCACGGAGGTGATGGGTTACTTCGCGCTGAAGATGAAGATTGACCATGTTGACGATGCTTGTTCCGCACATGACTTTGCCCTGGTTACGTCTATACAAAGTTAGAACGGACCAATATGGGAGGGATGATTGATGAATAGCTGTACCTCTTCTCAATTCGGGCGCTGCAAGCATTGTATAAGATGTTCCGCTTGGTCTCCGTGTCGGCGTAGATGTACTCGCCCTTTCGCGTGGCGCGATCGCAGACTTGCCACAGGGCTTGATACTCTGCTTCTTTGGCTTTCAAGTCTGAGCCCTTGATCTCTGGTGACGAAGACATTGTAGATGATTGATTGATTGATGTTAGGTAAAGGCTGTGAAAAGATCAGGAGAGAAGGATTGAGAGGATGAATTTATAGTCTGCAGGCTAACAACTTCTGTGAATCACTGTCGAAGGTAGTGAGTGGGTCGGTTAATTGAACTGGCCAAAGTTCAGACAAGGTTATTGGGAGGATAAGAAGAGAGTAGGAGACAGAGAAAGGGCTGACGATGTCCGTCCAGGTCATTAGATGTATTGCCAGTTGTTTAGGTAAAGTGTGCGCTGTGATGCATCACAAACTGTTATGAGTTTAGAAGATACGGAGCCAAGTCAGGTAAATTGATGAAAGGGGATATCGAATGATTTGCGATTTGCGGCTCGAGTTAGGAAATGGAATGTCGGATACTGGGAGTTGCAGGTTCTGAGATGAAGGGAAATGTTGGAGGAACATGATGTTGACAGATAGAAGAAGCGGATCGAGCAAAAATATGAAAGCTCATAACTTACCGAGTTGGTCGAAAAGGCTTTCAAAAGCGCAGATGAATGTAGAAGTCTAAGAGAGCGACGAGAAGTGTAGAAAAGCTTAGAAGGCGTTAGTGAGAAGAGAATGAAGAGGTTAGAGAAAATTGAGGATAAGTTGGAAGATGTGGAGAGGTGTGGTCTAAAGGAGGAAAGGTATGAGCAAAACTTGGGCGAAAGATGTTAGAAGCTTAGAGAAGTCTGAAAAGATGAAGAGAAGAATCTAGCACAACAAGGCAAAAGAGGTTGAAGTTGCAAGACAACCGAGTTTCAGAGAGGTGACTTGAACAGGAATATTTGCAGAGCACTCCATAACTGTCAGGCACTCATGACATCGAAAGTGTGGATATTCGCAGAATGCACATTGGTACTTATCAATAGTTAATCATTAAGAGATAGTAGTCGACTCGAGTTTCTTAGATAGCTCGTCCTCTTCCTCCTCTTCAACCTCGGTCTTATCACTCTCTTCTTTCTCCTTTACCTCGCCATTGTGTTCGTCTTTGGCCTCATCCCTCTTCTCATCCCCATCCTTATTCTTCCAGTAAATAGTCGTAGTCGAAAAGACCGTGTCGTACTTTTCCTCTGGAAACTCGCAATGCTCATACGTCTTGTGTATCTCCTGTATCTCCTCGAGACCAGTTAAGCTCAGCATACTAGAAGTTCACACTGTTAGTTGCACCATTGATCAAAGCGCCGACTGGTAACATACTTGTCCCAAGCATCCCAACCTGTTCCGATGAAGAGAGCAGGGAGATGCTTCTCAAAAGCTTCCTTGTAGACGCCCTTGTAGAGATGAACGCCAAAGAAGAAAGTGGTCGGGGTAACGAGGTCGTTTCCTGCTGGTTCTTCGACGACGGCATGGCCGAGGTTGGCGAGGAAGGTCTTGTCGGAAGCACTGAACATGGGGTCTTGAAGATACGTCTCCATCTTTTTACCTGCGATTTTCTCTACACAATCGTGTTAGCCCGGCTTATCTGAGAGTGAAGTTGTCATACCCAGTTCCTCGACAATGATCTCAAAAGCAGCGAGTTGCACGAACGATGCCTTAGGATCGAACGCCCCCTTTGGATCAAATGTGCCAACGCCAAAATTGACCGCGCGATTGATACCCTTGAGATCGGAAGCTTTACTTGCGATAAGCTCACGCACTTTTGTACAAGACGGCTCAGACTCCCAACGCTCGCGGTACCGTCTGTAAGATGCTTCAAGCTCAGCCGGAGAGCGAATGTTTTCGGTGTTGGGAACCACAGGGTGGGCGTTGATGTGTGAATGGGAGGAAGATTGTTGGTTGGATTTTGTGGATTTGGACCTGTTCTTGCGAGATTTGCGAGATACTTGTGTCCATTCCTGAGAATCTTTGGGGGAGGACATTGTGATGAGTCAATCGAGTGATGGATGTCAGTGGGATCAGAGACGTGAGGATTTGGGAATGAGGATGACGATGAGTGGATTCAACGCAATAAAACGGACTTGAATAAAAAGGGTATTCTTGTGAGATGCTCAATTTTATAGTGAGAGCCTCAGTGAGGTTGTCGTGAAGGTTGAGATTTCGGGACTCCACCGGTTCGGTGTAGCTCGGTGAGGTCAAGGTGAGGAAGGGGCTTTCGCAATGGATCAGTGGCGCTTTGTTTGATGGATAGTTGATTTCATAACGAGGAAATTTCCCGACTGGCTTGGATTTGAACATGGCTTTATAGTATTATGAAAACAATTTATTGTTCTTAACATCATCCTTTGTCTTCTTTCGTATTGTGTTTTTGGTGTTCTATAGCACAGCATCACAGATTCATGAGTACAAGAAATGACCAAGACACATGTGGTGATTTACCCCGGTAGCCAAACTACAAACCACTGGTACAACTATCAGCTTACGGTTGTGTCTGTATGTGCCTCATGGTGTATTGCTTCTTTGGTGTAACTCCTGTATAACTTGGCGCCTAGATAGTACTGGATGGGACGAGATTATGAGTGCGTCACAGAAGAAGTCAGCAGATGAAAGATTGCTGACATACAACGTTTACCCCAAGTGTCGGCTCAACTGATCCGATATTCTGTCAAAGTCAGTTCATGAACATTGAACGAGTCTTTATTTAATTAATCAATGAGCATCTTCCCATCTTATGCCGTGTCAAGCGGGGAGATGTTCGACTAAAAAGGTTGGAGGTTGGATCCGAGCGCCACGATTAACCTCCCGCAGATCATTGGCCCTGCGCCCCGCCCGCCGTCCTAGCGCCAGCGCTTAAAACAACCCAACCACAAGTCAGAAACAAGTCAACTCACAGCTTGTCACTCCTTCCTCAGATCCCTACTGGTTGTACTCTACGGGTCCTGCAGCAGGGGTCACACCCTCCAGCAATCATCTTCAACGGCTTCTTACTGGCAGAATTCACAATCACACTACTTTTTCACTGCCTTTTTCACTTTTGAGGAACTTGGCCATCACATCAAATCAAGTGCTTGCAGGCGCCTGGAACCTGGTCGTAAAAATGGCGACCCGTTCCCCCAGCTCCTTAAGACCATGTCCACGCCCCCCCTCAAGCTCCTGCGGCCAGTTCATAAGCCCTTTTCCATCTTCAATCTTTCTTCTTTTTTCCTTCTCCGATAACGAGTTAATTGACTGGTATTATTGTTTGTTGATTCGTGACATGTTCATCGCTTCAAGAGGCTGACTGAGCCTTATCACTTGGACACGAAACATAGCGACATCTGTTTGCAAGAGTAGCACGGCTCTCAATACACCAGACTCTTACCGATATACAACTCGTACCATACACAAATCGCAAACATGCGGACGTCAGCTCTTCTCACCATCGTCCTCGCGACAATCGTCTCCGCCCACAGTGTAATCACTTACCCAGGCTGGCGCGGCAACAACCTCATCACCAACGAGACCTTTCCCTACGGCATGCAATGGATATATCCATGTACGTCCCGCTTCTAATCCCACAAACGATGAGCAATCAACTAACCAGCAAAAAGGCGGTGGTCACAATGTCACGACAAACCGCACATACTGGCCCACGACAGGCGGTGCTGTCGCTTTCCAGCCCGGCTGGTTCCGCGGCCACGAGACAGCATTTGCCTACATTAACATGGGTTTCGGCGACGATGGACCAGATGGCGGTCCTGCGAACATGACTCTTCCCATGGTTCCCATGTTCCAGATCCTTGGTCCCACCAACAATCCTTTCCCCGGAACAATTTGCCTTCCTCAGGTGCCTCTGCCAAAGAACACGACAGTAAAGGCTGGTGACAAGGCGACAATCCAAGTTGTCGAACTCGCTGTGCACGGCGCAGCTCTCTACTCCGTACGTCACATGCAGCTAACTAGTTCTCATGCGCATTTCACTGACAATCGTAGTGTGTCGATATCATCTTCGCAGACCCAGGTGACAAGAAGCTCAACGAAGTCAACGAGACCAACTGCTTCAACTCAACCGATATCGGCTTCGCAGAGATCTATACCATCACGACCAAGGAATCCGGCGAGGACGACTACGTGGGCGAGTCCGGCGCAAGCGAGTCTGGCGCCATCCTGGCCTTCCGCCAACTGGGCTGGTTGCCCTTGGTGGCCGCTGGATTCTGGGCCTCTCTGCTAGTGTGATGAGATGAAGAAAACGTATATCTGAAAGCATAATGAATGGCGTTTATGGAGGGAATTGGGACATCCCTGGATTTTGTTGTTTCTTTAATCACTTCTGATAAACCCTTACATGGGCTACAACGTCTTGTTTTGGTGTTGGAGGAGCTTCTATGATGCTTCATTCATTTGAGACACTAGGTCAAATACCAAATTTACGATTATTCAACTTCATTATCTGCCTGTCATTAGTTCGACTGCGAAAGTAAAGCTGACCTGACGATGTGCTTCTGATTGACTTGAAATAAGGTCACAGGAATGAACATCAGAACCAAACGAACACTGAAAGCTTCCCCATGGGTAAAAAGTTGTATCCATTCATTCATTTAGAGCTCTATGTATCCGTAATTATCTTCTAATGCCGTGCTTCCGTCTCTCTACGTCAAGCGGAACCCGGCTTGGCGTTGCAACACCTGCATTGCCGCCGTCCCATCACATTTACGGAGCTAGCTTGGTGCACTCCGCTGCGACAGACTTGACACGCTCCTCCGAGCTACGTCCCGCAGCACTCTGGATCCACCCCTTGATGCCGAGATTGGCCGCTTCAGCCTTTGATGCGGAAAGCAATGTGCCGAGCGCCACGAAGGCACGGTACAGAACTTCTGAATCTGTTTGGCCGTCACGAGAAAGGATCGTACCGAGAAGGACAGCGAGACGACGACGCTGGTCGGGGGTAAGGAGACGCTCGCGGTGGACGAGAACTGAGAGGTTGATTGCTGCTGTGGTCGCCGCAATGAGAACGTTACGGTTGAAGGGTCCAATGGGATCCGAAGATACACCAACCACGCGCTCCAGGAATGAGATGGCTTTGTCCGATTGAGCACTAACAATCGACCGGCCATTTGCGGTAGAAAATATGTTTGCAAGGGTACGAAGACCCATCATGGCGGCGTTCTCGTTAGGAGTTTCGCTTTGGGGCAAAGATGAAGCGAAAGCGAGATCGAGAAGAGAACCGACGGTCGGATCAGAGAACTGCGCAACAAGAGGATACTTTGCGATGCAGCGGAGGAGATCGAGACCAGCCAGACGATCTGAGTAGGGCCACTGGGTGAGAATACGGACAAGAAGAGGGATGGCGTGTTGAGGAACAGGCTTATTGGACTCCAGGGCAGTGCGCAGCTCAGATAGCGTGGATTCGTCAGAGGGGTTGAGAGCAGCATCTTTGCGACCTGATGAAACCATGTTTTTGTTGATGGTCAAAATCTTGTTAAACATAGCTAAAATGATCAGTGGATGTGCGAACGCAGATGAATAGGAAACTTACCTTCATATTTGGCTGCTGTGATGCTGAGATAGTCCTTCTGAGGGAGCACTTTAGGCTGGGTGTTCTCACCAGGACGATACCGCGATTCGGTACCGAGGGGATCAGGGCCGCCAGATTCCGAAGTCTGACCCAGGGTAGCACCCTTGGTGTTCTCGGTAATAAAATTGGCAACATTGTCGAGATAGGAGAGCGGCAACTCATTATCGCCCAAGAACTTGGTGGCTCGCTCGTAAGGATTCTCAGAGAGATTGTAAGGCAGCTTAAGAGGAGGCTTTCCGTCCTCGATGTCAACATCGAACACGTAATCGTACATCTTTCCATTGTATTCGACCTTCTTGCCGGTGCTGGCCACAGCATCAACGACTGTTCCGACATTGACCCATTGCTGCTGGCTCATAGACCATGTGTGAGCTGTCACGGCACCATTGTCCTCCTTAATCATCTGAACTTGACCCTCCTTGGTACCAGCCTTGGACGTTAGGAAGTCTGGACCTGGAAGCTTCTCCTTGTTAATGCCCCCAACTTGTTGCTGAGGAATTGATGATGACTTGACTGATTCCTCGAACTCCTTAAGCATTGCCTCGTCAGCAGTACGTTCGGGACTTCTGGTGAAAACGCGAGCAATGCTATCGCTGGCACCTGTGATGATGTCTCCGGTCTCGGGGTTCGCTGCGACTGTCCATACAGAGATAGCGGGGTGAGTGATGGTCTGTACACACTCGTTGCCCTTCCATATCCTGACAGTGCGATCCTCTCCTGAACTGACAAGTTCGCCTGTAGGGAGGCTGGTGATGCTATAAACAAAGCTTTCGTGTCCATGAAGCTCGGCAACCTGCTGCCCGTTCAGCTTCCATAGGCGGATGGTACCATCGTTGCTCGCGCTCGCAATATCGGCACCGCTAGGGTGATTCTGAGGGACCCGGCAGAGGGCACGGACGACGTCGGGTGTGTAAATAGTTGAGTTCGGTGCCACTTCTCCGGCAGTAGACTGACGTAAATCAAAGACGCGGATGCTCTTGTCAGCGCAGCCAGTCACTACTGTATGATCGTCGAGCGCAACAACACCCCAGACCGACATGCCCTCATGGCCGCTGAGAGAAAGCTCTGTCTCCCACTTCTGAGGACTCCAAACACGCGCTTGACCATCCCAGCCGCCGGACACCAGGTACTTTCCACTAGGAGCAACATCGATGGTACAGACATTGTTTGAGTGACCGATCAGGAGACGTTCGGCATTATCAGTGCTGGTTGCATTAGGAGACTTGACTTCGATGATGGTGTCTTTTCCGCCGGAGACGACATAGCCATCAGGGTGTTCGCTAGACGGAGGAAAGAAAGAGAGGGAGTTGACATATTCGGAGCCGCGGCTCAAGAGAGTTGCGTCAAAGTTCGGAGGAGATGCTTGGGTGCGACGCCATACACGGACGCTGCAGTCGCGAGAGGCGGTTAAGACGGTATCGGGAGAGGGGAAGCTTGCGGCTCGAACCTAGAGGACCTGTCAGTTGAAAGGACCCTTCAACGTGATCCGAAGAATACCTACATCAGCTTCATGTCCGACCAATTGTGCCGACAGCTTAAAGTCGACCATTTTGTTTATGGTGATGGACAAGATGGATTGCGTATGTAACACTGCTCAGCGACAGTGGAGGGGAGCTTAATGGACTGGAAAGAATGATGATGCAGGAGTGAGAGAGAAGAAGGAGAACGGCCTGCTATCTTTTCAAGAAAGAAATCATCAACGTTAAGAAAGAATTACCACAGGCAGAGATGCTGTATCATCAAGAATCATCAAATAGCAACGTGACAAATCGTAGAGTCGTTGACAGATCGTAAGTGGTCAGTAATGGAAGCTGATCGATTGCCCTTTCTTGTCGGTCCAGCTTAAGCCACACTGCGTCACCAGGCATCAGCCACCTCCACTTGGCCGGACAGACAACCAGAACTCAGAAGTCATAATAGACCCAGACACCTGTAGTATTAGTCCTATATAAAGTTATTACGAGCTGCTTCAGTATTAGAACAAAGGTATTTATGCGCAATCTTCCCTCATCCAACTACTACAGATCTCGTGTTGAACAAGGTAACCTGCAGCACCCCGCTCTGTGGCGGTGCAAGTCGCGAAAGGAAGGTCCACCGCCTTCATTCCTTCAACCCCGCCGTACGAAGTGGGCAAGCGTGACCCTGTCTTTTGAATGCGCGCTGCTGTTTCCCCGTCTTCGCAAAGATTTGGCAATTTATCACCGCCCACCCTCCTTTTGACTTTCTCTCCTCCTCTTCTCTTGCACGGGGGTTCGATTTGGGGGCACACTTACGCTTCTCTACTCTGCGACTCTCCCCGACACAATCACAATTTGTCTCGTCTCCATACCGTCCTCCAATTCCATCCCTTTTCCAAGTCTTGTCCTTGTCATTGCTCGAGAAAGACGCTCCACACTTCTGCGACGACACGCGATAATCACTGCCACGAGTCACGATACAGATCGCTCTTAACGACGCCTACGACCGTTACGACTTCATCTCTCCATTAGAATTTTGACTCCAGCTCTCATCGAGCAACCCTTTCTTGTCTATCCGATACCGCTTCCCATTTCGACTTGCCACACCTATCAACTATCGATTCTCACAACTGTCGCAATGGCCTCTGAACCTCGGCAGTACCATCCCCTGACCTGCCACGGTCACTCTCGACCCGTTCCCCATATTGCCTTCTCAGCTATCGAGAAAGAGACCGACAAAGACAAGAGTGATGTCTACTACATGATCTCGGCCTGCAAAGGTGCGTTACTGGACTTCTTTTGGTAGAGCGTATGTTGACGTTCATCAGATGGCAACCCAATGCTTCGCAACGGTATAAATGGCGATTGGTAAGGTGCTCCTGATTATGGTCCAATGGCTCTTCTGACTTGTTTAGGATTGGCACTTTCATCGGTCACAAGGGTGCTGTTTGGCAGGCTAGGCTCAGCCCCGACGCCCTCAATGCTGCGACTGCATCGGCCGACTTCACAGCGTAAGTTAGCTCGATGAAAAAAGTATTGCTTCGCTTACACTTTTAAAGCAAGATTTGGGACACCTACACCGGCGAGCTGCTCTACACTCTGCAGCATAACCACATTGTGCGTGCTATCGCGTACCCCCCTGACAACTCCGATCTTATCGCGACCGGTGGTATGGAAAAGAAGCTTCGCATCTTTGACCTATCAGAGCTCGCCGCTGCTCACGGATCTCCTACTACCATTGACGCCTCGACTGGATTTGAGATTGGTGAGGGCGTTCACACCGGGTCCATCAAGTTCATATGCTGGACCCAGGACCCCAACATAGTCGTGACTGCTTCCGAAAAGACCATTCGATGGCTGGATCTGCCCAGCCGAGCTTGCATCCGACACGAAGTTCTCGATGGAGACATCAAGTCATGTGAAATGGTGTCGTTGGCTCCCCAGTACGCCTCGCCCAACGATATTGGTGGTGGTGAGCCCGTGCTTGCCGTTGCGGCTGGAAAGACTGCATACTTTTGGGGTGGTGTCAAGGCGATGGACGAGCTGAAACGTATTGCTCTGCCCTACACGATTGCCAGTGTATCGCTCGATCTTAAGGGTCGCAAGTTGGTCGTTGGCGAAGAGCCCGGTACTTGGGCTAAGGTAATTCGATATGACGACGGAACAGAGATTGACACGCACAAGGGACACCACGGTCCCATCTGGTCGATTGCGTTTTCCCCTGACGGCAAGCTCTACGCCACTGGTTCCGAGGATGGTACCATCAAACTGTGGAAGAATTGTGAGGGCTATTACGGCCTTTGGCGCGGAGGTGGAGAGAGAGCTGCAGAATAGGAGCGCAGATCTGTTTCGGCTTCGTCGACGAGTAACTTGGGTACGGCTGGACAGCGACCCGAGTCTGTTTCTACTGAGCAGGGCGACAGTCCGGAACTTGTCAGGCGAGAAACCATTGCGCTTAGTGACAAAGGCACCGGACGAAGAAAAGGCAAGCGTGGGGTCAAGGCCAATCGCAGCTTGGACTAGTGATCAAACAATGCTTCTCTGCTAGATTATTTGCATACACGGCGAAGAGGTGCAGAAGTTATGTTAGACACTACACATGTTAAGGTAGAAGGCCTCGGTGGCCGCTGAATCAGGGCAAGATATTAAATACCTATCTACAGACGCCATTAATACCAGTGTACTATCAGCATATCTAGATACACATTCCAACCTTGTCTTGTATCAACCCCTATCGTACCTAAATGTCTCGTGCTATCTATGTCTACTACCCAAGACTTTAATATGTCTGTCCACGAAGGGTAATTCTCTACGATCTTAGTTTAAGCGATCTCAAGGATCGCAGACTTAAGAACATATGACCGATCACTACGAGTCTAGGCTACCAAGGGCGCAAATATCATTGCCCAGAGAACAACTACGATCAAGCAAGTACACACGGCCAGCGTTTAAACTTTTACTTCTCGAGTCTACTGGGGAACATGATCACTTGGAGTCGTTCTCAGAGTCACGGTGCATGTGGCGCTGAAGGCGAATGCGCATGTGCTCAGGCGGTTCGCTGAGGATGGAGTCTTTGGACTTGAGAATGCCTTTGGGGGCTGGGGTAGCGATCTCTTTGCCTTTGCCTTTGTCCTGAGGACCAGGGCTCGAGTTTTCCTTTCCGTTAGACATTTTGTTGATGTTGGTGAGGTTGGTGGTAGATGATATTGTGTCTGCTCTGTAGACAAGAGGTCTTGGAGGGATAAGAAGGTAAAAAGGGCAAGGTGCAAACCAAACTCAGCAAATTGTGATGAGGAAGGAAAGAAGTCCTGGATTAGGTGAGAAATCTTAGGGTTTATATAGGGGATCTCTTGATTGGAACATGTCTTGTTGTCGCTCAATTGCTTGGTTGTTCTTGGTGCGTTCGTTGAGCGAGATCCGGTGTTCGCTATTATTCAAGGAAGATATAATTGAAGTGATAAGAACTATGCGAACGATTAGCATGTCCTAAATACCGCATGCATTGTGAAGAGAACTATGAACGTGGGCGTAGGCATTGGAGAGTTAGTCGTGAGAGCAGAAGAGGAGTGCTCATGTTCGGGGGTTGGGTTGAGTGTACTTGAACAGCTTGTTCGGCACTGGCCCTAGAGATTAACAGCAGGCACTTACAACACGAATTCTGGAGAGAAAAAATCCATATTATTGTATGGAGTCCCTATGAACCATATCAAATCCGAACCAAGGGTTCACCAGCTGCTGGGAGTGTGGGCGCTGGCACGAGAAAGGCGACACAGGCCAAACGCAACGAACCGCGTTGCGACAATTGGCCGCCTCGCAGACTCCCATCAACAATAAACAATACTTAAAAGAATAAATATTAGTCAGGTGGGAATTTCCAAATTTTATTAGTTCAATGCTCCCGGGCGTTCTATGACTTCGTCATGTAGCTTGACCACAGGGTAAGTCATTATGAGAATATGGTCTTGGAACTCGGTGATAATAGTAGCGACAAGTATCTTCAAGCCATGTGGACCACCCGGAAGCATTGGAAAGGAATTACTCAATGATTGGGGGTACAAAGGCTCCAAACCCATGACAGGATGTCGCTTCTAGACTGCTCTCTCGTGTTCCTTGGTCGTGAGTTTTGAGCCACAAAGTTGCAACACTAACCGTCTACAGGCACTCTCAACACAAAATGTTCCTCCCAGCAGAGCTCATTCTACATGATAAAAACATTTTTAAAGTATTCACCAGTTTGATAAGCCGTTAATAGATCGACTTTGGTCAGCTGGGTGATGGTCGAAGGTTGCTGCGGTAGCTCAAGGGCAACATCTCAGCGTCAATGAACTGTGATTGAGCATCGAAAAAGCTCCTACTTAACGCAGAAACGAATCAAAAGAGTATTGCATAGAATGGATTACAGGCTCTTCAATTAGCTATCTGACCTGCTATGCTGAACAATTGAGGTTGTTATTGTCTCATAACCAAGCGATGCACTATAGACTTTATCGGCTGTGCGACTCATCATACGCTATGACAAGACAGTGTGTTTGCGATGTGGGAAGGATTGCGGATCTCCATTGCCAACGTCGATTATCTCTACAGGACTGGCAAACTTGCTCAGTTGCTAGCCATGTGTCTACCAAGCTGTCAAGATGTCAAGATTTCAAGTGTGGACCAGGTTCTATATCGGCTTTACTCTGCGTAACAAAAGGAATAAAACCCTGTCAAATCATCCTGACCGGCTCCGATACCATCCGGGTTACTCCGAAGTCCGGATACTCCGTGGTTCTGGTTCTATCACCAGTTGCCGGCCATGGCATCTAAACCGCAACTGATACAGCACCGGATCAACACAACTCTTGGTATATTGTCTAGAACCGGCTACAGCAGGGGAGACTCTGCGTATTCAATCTTGGCTCTGCTGTGTCACGTCTCCAAGTGGAGTCTGCATGCTGTCTTGATGGATGGAGGACGAATTGTTTTCCCACATTAGCTTCAGGATGCAGATTGGCGAGCTGAAGGATTGCAACGACAGCATTGGGAAACTTGACGCCGATCAATTAGCGAGGCGAAGGTGCCGTATACCGAAGACCAGGCAAGGGGAGAGGTTGGCCACAACGGTGGGCTCTGGTTAGTGATCCTGCAGAATTGGCTTGACTGGGCGATGGGAAGGGTCGAGGTCAATTGTCAACGGCTCAACGTGGAAGCTGAAGCTGGTAGTGTGGCAATACAAGGTTGCAAGGCAGGAGAATATGCATTTTGTAATTTAACATCTGGGATTGGGAGTTTTGACTGCACACGGTGGACTCAAAAGCAGGGCACAGCGCAACAAACAAGGATATGATCAGAGGATTAAATATTCGTTGGACACGGATTTGTCGAAAAAGTCCCGCGGTTATTTGCATGAGCAATGGTTCGTCTCAGAGACATTGAGAATCCAGCCTTTTATGAGATATCATCTTTTCTCGACTGAGGTGTCACGTCGCTGTGTTGTAGGGAGGGAGGGGAGAGAGCAAACGGGCCTCAAGACAAGATGAGACAACGATGAACGGGAATTCAGTCTGGCGCTCTTTGTTGGTTGGTTCAGACAGGGAACAAGGCCACAATACGAATTTCCACTTCCATGACAGATTTTGCTGGTTGCAAGTTACAGCGCATGCGCCATCTCGGGAACAGACATTTGGCCAAGACGGAGACGTTTACAGAAATGACTTGTTTGTCAATTTACTTGGGTCCGGATCTGGCCTTTGATGTTCCCGCTGTGGAGAGGAGAGCAGGAGAGAGGGGGAGAAAGTGATAAACTTCCACTCGTCCGGCCGAGCTGCAGGGTCCAAGTTTGTATGGATGTCGCAGTAACTTGGCTGGATCTGGGCATCTACCACTGCTTATTCGCACTGAGGTCCTGAATAGCTTCAATGACGAGTATAGGATCTGCTCTGACAAGAGCTTATGTGACATCATACTGCGTACACACACTGGAGGATGACAGAGAGAAAAAAAGTGAAGATGATGGTTGTCATGAAAGTCGATATACAGTACGTATCTACCTATACTCTGTACGATGCAATGCAATGCACGGACGTTGATGCCCGTCGGGGAACCAACTAACTACTACTGTAAATTAACCCAATACCTCGGGGCGTCGCATCAAAATGCAAATGCGTAAGTACCGGCCTAGAAAAAAAAAGGAAAAGGTTTGGTACGTAGAACTATCCGTACTGAACAGTAAATTACAGGACACTTACTCACAAAAGCCACTTCCATGTCACATTGACTGACAGACAGACAGACAGACAGATGGACAGTGAGCGAACAAAGAAAAGAGACATCCATCACACACACACACACACACACACACACCACACACTCAAATATGAAAATGGTTAGCCGAGGCGGCCCGCTGCAAGGACGTTACGCCGCGCCGTACGTCAACTGAAAAAGAAAAACCTTGCTTTTTTCTTAGGTCTAGGTAGTTAACTTGTCTGTTTTCAGCTTTGACGTTTTCTGTGCTGCGTTGCAAACCTGATTCGGCTGCTAGACAGCGTTTGTTATACAGTGTAAACAGTCCGAGATGACTGATAATCTATGAGATGTCCACAGCGTAGATGAAAGACATGCCTCGGTTTGTACTGCTAAGAGATTGAATGTGAACGTGAATGTGGATAAAGGTAAAGAGCGGAAGCGGATCCGATGCAAGGTGGAACTTTGAGAGATGGATGATCTTTACTGTCTTTTCGCTAACGTTACAGTAGAACAGGGCTGATCTAGCAAGCGGGGGATGATCAAACACTGAATGATTGGCATAACACTCACAGTCACGTATATCGTCCTATTCTGTACAGAGACATCATGATGAATCTTGTTCAAACACCATCTTGATGAGTGATGTAGGATTCCATGTCTCGCGGCTCATACCCGCCAACATCAGCAGCTATTAAAGTCAGAGTCTACCGAGAGTCTTGTCTTGGTCTGCGGCACATTGTTTCATCTTGGTGACACCTAACTAATAAACCAAGCCTAGACACGCGCCGCATACTTGCCGTTCAAGGCCGTACAGATGCCGCAGACGCTATCCATACTTTGATAGTGAACGGGGTTGCTCTACCGTCTCTAGAGCCATTAAGATGCAGGTGAGGTGGTGTAGAAAGGGGTATTCCCGGTGAAGGACGGCGATAGTTACCGTGCACTATAGATGATGGTCCCTCTAAACGCGCGATAATCAGGTCCGCGTCTATCGACAATGGCGACTCCCGGCTCCGAAGAAGCACAAGACCTGAGGTAAACGGGAGCCTCGTGATGCTCGTAAAACATGTCATCGGCCCTGTTAACGAACGACGACGGAGGAAAGGTTGACGAGTATTTCACGGGATTTGGCTCAAGTACATTCATGCCTAATATTAGTGTGGAGATACATGCAGACTAACTCTAGCAATTCCCGTACTCTCGGTTCCGGCCCCCTCCGCTCACGCGTTTCTGCAGCGTGAGTGGTCTTTTCAGTTAGAAATGGGCTGTTGAAAAATCAGACCACTTTTTTTCTCTCTCTTCCCACCATCACATCCTAGTTTCACGGCCGAATCCTCCTGGTCCGCGGCGATTATGATTGTCACAGATACTGATGCCCGTTTTATGGGATTTATTTTTGATCCTCACTAATTGTCCGATATTCCTACCTTAGTACACTAGGATTGGGATGGCGGAACCTTGCATATAAACGCTAGAGAAGCTATTAATTTAGTGAGTGAGGGCATCGCGACGTAATGATATGTAGTGGAAGCTATGGGATCGAGATGAGGCTCTGGACTACCAAGTCAATAGAGTATTTTTAGATTGAGGATTCGACCAGACACGTGGGTGGATTGTTCCGATCGCACAGAGTAAGTATTTCGGGAGTCTGGAGTTTGACACTTGAGAACAGACATCGACATGGGTATAGTTTGGTTGGTTATATATGCAAGGCATGGATGGAATGAGTGGATATGGGATACTTGACTGTCTGCTGTATGTATATTGGGTGATGTTGTGCATCTTATTGTTTCGCGGTTTCAGATGCATGATAACTCTAGAGATTCCATGCTCTTACCGACCTGTTTTCTGACCGCTATGAGAAACCCTAAAGACAGACAGTCTGGGTTATCTCGGAAGAAATAATTCTACGATGATCCCCCCTACCGTCATTCAAGAATTACTGTAAAACGGTAGAACCTTAGATATAAATTATCCACAATTATTTTGTCGAATTCCCTCTTTGGGCACCTCGTTAGACGCCACTGTACTCCATCTTCGGCCCTCGCCAAACGCTTTGGAACGTTCCTGGCCTTTTAGTTTAGACGTTCCCCCCACGAGATGGTATGGCAAGGGATAGATAGGATGGATGGACCCCTAATTGAATCAAGTGTCGAGATAATTAATTACTGTACAGGGCAGGTCTGGAACGATAGACGAGGAGCTGTCGCTTCGGTCGGTGAATGCGGATGCGATTGTATTAGTGGATGGATGTTGCGGATACGAGTTAATATTCCTTTGATGGAGAAGCTTAACTCGCACAAGAAAGGAGTTTTATGCCTGTACTGTAAATAAAGTGAATGGTACATATTGCTTGCTGTACGAGTGTTTGCCACGAGATTAGAAAAAGATGAAAAAGAGACAAAATTGTTTGCATCACGAGTCATGATTGGTGGTTCCCTACAGTTGATTTTACAGTAGTCGAAACAAGGATTTAAGGCTGTATTCGTAGCGTAGGCCGCCCAGCCGTACAGGTACAGGTACATGCACAGGTACAGTACAGTACACCTCGCTTGTCGCAGTTGCTGATTCGGCGTTCTAGGCCTTCTGGAAATCCCGAGGTGCAGCAGCGGGAGATTATTTTGACAGCGCACTTACAGTGTGAAGAAGGACCTGTAATTAATTGACGATGACGACTTTTTACTTTTTCAGACCAAGATCTCATCTATCTGTCACCTTTTCTTTTTTCTAGGGTGGTATTCCGTTGACAGTCAAGGTAGCCGAAAGCAAACAAACCCTCATTCAGTGAATGATTGACGTCTTCAACAACCTTTTTCTTTTTCTTTTGTGCATTGCAGCCGCACAGGACACAAAATGGACCTGTCATAGCGAGACAAGCGAAAAGGGAACAGGGATAATTAACAATTGAAACCCACAGATGATCAATCCATTCTCTCTCTCTTTCACAATTCTCGATCCCCCGTCGGGGTTTCCCTTGCGTTTGCTCGTTTCTCAAACGGCCAAGGCCACGCAACGTCGATCATGGCTAACGGGGAACCACCCCCCTGTGCTTTTAACTGTATGCATCCTGTCAGTAACCGCTGTGATACAGGGCTCTACTTGACTCGAGCAAATTAAATCAAGCAGAGAAGAGAGGAGAGAAAAGGTGTGTTGCTGGGATGAACGAGTAAAGACTGAAAAGGTGATGGCGATGTAAATCTTGTTGCAAGGGAGTTGAGGTTGAACCAACCGACATAAGGACCCTCTTTATCCGAGAGAAACAAGATAGAAAGAATTCTCACTGAGAACAGAGTGCCATGATCCTGGTCTACGATAATGGAAAAAACGACTCATGGGAGTTCAAAGTCAGTAAACAAGTTGCCCATTATTTGAACGACAATTGCCATGGCATGGCATGGCATGGATTCTGGCTGTGCTGTCTGCCAAGATTACATTACAGTACTGTAGCTAATTCCTTTGGGGGGGCCTGTAGTCTGGATCTGTTAGTACTCTGTACCTTGTCAAAAAATAAAAAATAAAGTACGTACCTCGCACAAGGTTCATGTCGGCGGCAGCCCCCGCCAGTCTTATGGTGCGGTCGTATGACGCGGAACAGACTTGTCGGGCGCTGTCGCTCTAAGCTTTCCGTACCAGACAATCCTTGACTCTACCAAACCAGACCAGACTTTTTTTCCTTCGCTGTATCCGTATAGCTCAAAGGGAAAAAAAAAATGTGGTTGACCATAGAAGAAGCTATATATCGCTTGCCCCGTCTCGCCATCCCAAAAAAAGTGTCTGACCATCCCATCTACAACATTCAACAACACCACAACAAACACATCACGACGCCACCACCATCTGATATTGGATACTCATCTTCAACATCGACAATTCAACAACTGAATAAGAATTGATTCACTCATCGACTCATACTCATACCTCTCTCTATACTCGGCTTAACCAAGCAACACGCCCTTGGATATCTATCCCCACCCCCTTCAACTTTCAACTCGTCAAATACATATCATCCATCAATCAGCCAACCCTAAAAGTAAACCACCTCATTCAACCCATCGACTCTTCTACTCAACCGATACAATGGCCGACATATCATTCGACTACTTTGATCATCCTCAGAACAAACAGGTACGTTGTCAACTCTACATCTCGGTCCTTTCTCTGTCTCTGTCTCCACGATATGTAAAGTAATTGCCCACCCCCCCTGGTCTCTCAGTCTGGGGCATTGCAGTTTATATGGCACATGCCTTCCCCTCCTGTCCCCCCTCACCTCACCTCACCTTCACCTCATCTCAGCCCACTCTTCCCATTTGAGCATCCCATAACCTACAACCTTATTTAGCTTGACCAAGCTATAATCTCATCTTTATATCACATCTATCCTCTCACCACTAGTTTCAACTTGCACCACACCACAAACCACCTCATTCCTGCTCTACTTATTCTCATCTACTCAAGCCTTCTGTCCTAACAATCTACTACAGCACCTCGGCTTCTACGACCCTGCAGACTTCAGCGGTGATTCAGCTCACTCCCCCGACTCACCACTATCTCCCGTCTTCGCCAACCAGTATCAGCTCCCCGTCTCCAACGACTGGATAGACTGGAACGACAAGGCTACACTATCACCTGATCTTGACGCTCTTCCCAAGCAAGAGCCCTTTGAAGGAATCAACCTCTCTGCCATCCCCTCAAGAAACAGCATGGAGCTCAGCCCCGCCATCAACCCACACGACCTCTCGGGTACCATCCCTGACGCCGTGCCTTTTGGCCGAGTTGGTCTTAACGACATCGACACTCAACCTCTCTTCCAAACTCCCATGCCTTCCATCTCTTCTCAACCTCCTCATCTCCAGTCCAACATGATGCAATCCAGTACCAACCCCTCTCAGATGTCTTCATCTCTTGGCAGCATCAACTCTAAGGATGCCAATGGTCGATATCCTTCACGCAAGCGCAAGTCCTCAGGCTCTGGAAGCTCCTCTTCTCGCTCATCTACCTCTCCTCCTCCTGCGACCCGCCGCCACTGCTCTCCTCCTAAGAAGACCGCGCACAACATGATCGAGAAGCGCTACCGTACAAACCTCAACGACAAAATCGCCGCTCTCCGCGACTCCGTCCCGGCCCTACGCGTCATGGTCCACCGTCTGGAGCAGCCCTGCGTCGAGGGTATGGAAGACGACGTCGACGAGGATCTTGGCGGCCTCGCACCAGCTCACAAGCTCAACAAGGCCACCATCCTCAGCAAGGCAACCGAGTACATCGCACATCTTGAGAAGAGAAACAAGAGCCTCGCCCAAGAGAACAGCCAGCTCCGAAATCGCATGGAAGGTTTCGAGATGATGGTCATGTCCCGAGATCAGATACCCCCAGCAGGTGTCTGGGCGTAGACTGTCTTTACTTTCTACACTTGTTCTAGACCGGGTTTTTAGAATATCCTGTTTTTTTTATTTTACATCTGTGATATTATCTTTTTGGATCGACAAACTGGAAACGCAACGCAACGCTTCGAGCTTGTGTGATTGATGAATCATGATATCCATGGCGTTTACCTTTTGAAAAATCGGCGTTCAGGGGGATCTGGGAGAGGTATTCTGTTGACAATTCATGGCGTCATCAAAGCGAGCTCGACTATGTAATGAGCTGTTTGAACAAAAATATGGGAACAATTCTGAACGAAATAGTATAAACAATCTCCAATACACATTTAATGTCTTGCACTTAGCTCCATCTATTCGACTTCTACTCCTATGATTCCAACCTATACAAAATGTACAACACCAAGGATACACCCCATGGAGATGTCTCCCAGCAACGTGAGCCTCAAGATTCGCTTATAGATCATGGGTCTCCAAGTCAGTCAGATGCAGGGTCCATGATCTCCCATGTCTTCTAGAAAGAAACAAATGAGAGCAGGGGTTCAGATGTCATGTTATGTCAGGCCATGGCAGTCAGAGCGTGGCCCGGTAGTTGGGACAGGTGACGTGATGGGGATCAGACCACTATGGGTCGGTGGCTCAGACGGTATATAGTTCCACGCGTGGCTGATGGGTGTGATGAGTGTGTTGGAAACGGGTGATCGTGGGATAGACAAAGAAGAGGCGGTAGCCGTTGGGGAAAGAAGTTGTTAGGTATGGGGATTCGCTAACATGGTGAATTACCGAGAGAAAGAGGTCTGATCACGTTCGACTTGACAGACTCAAGAAGTCACAATACAATGAAATGTCAATGATTCTAATTGTAGCTCTGATTAGACGCATGAGTGAGTGCAGTTCACAGAAGTCCAGAGGAAAGAGATCAAGCACAGGTTTCAACTTGGTTAGATCATTCAGAATCATCCACAGTCAACTACAGAGCTATACAAGGGCAGTCTTTAAGCCATAGCCTTCAGGGCTACCTCAAACTCTTCAGCAATAGTCTCCTCCCATCGCGAGTCATCCTTCAACGGCTTCCATCCCAACTCGCGACTCTTGTCCCCTCGTGTTTGAGAACTGCAAAGAGATCAGTAAACACTCTGAAAGAGATTATAATAAAGACTTACTGAGAACAGATCGCAGGCTCCGTCATGTCCTCATTACCACCAAACCACGCCCGACTCGCCTCAGCCAGCGAAACACTCTTCGGTTCAGCAGCTAGTTTGCCTCTTTGGTGACCTACTTTTGCAATACCCTTGGCTATATCCAACCAGGTCTGCGTCCCATGATTAGCAAAGTAGAAGCCCTCTTTGCCAGAAGGAATCTTTTCGCCGCTCAGAATCTTTGTCACGATGAGGGTGTATAGAGTGGCAATGTCCTCAATGTGCGTGTGATCCCAGATTCCTAGACCATCGCCAGCGTAAATAGCTTCACCCCTCTGAAGAGCAGATCTGATCAAGATTGGAATCTGGATAGAAGATTTGTTGAATAGACCTGTACCTCGGCCGTAAATCAGAGGTGAGCAGATGATGTATGTCTCCACACCGGTATCAACACCCGTTTCAAAAACAAATACGTCGGTAGTTCGCTGGTCATATTTCTCCTTCTCCTCTCGAAACTTCTCGTAGGCGTAGATATCATCTTTATCAGAAAAGACCCTCGGTTTCTCCAGATACTTTCCCGAAACAGGCCTGTTCCCAAAATTAGACGTTCCAGAGTTGTGGACGTAATGTACTGGTTTGCCCGTCTTTTCTTTACGCTGGGCCAGACCTGCGAGGAGGGCTTTTACCGAGGGGATATGATAACCGATTGCGGCGTGGATGACGATGTCGTGAGTTGATGCTGCTTCGGTGAGACATGTGGTATCATCAAGACTTTTGAAAAGAATTGGAGTAACGCCCAAGTTGGAAAGAATGCCGGCTTGGTCTTGACGACGGACAAGGACTGATATATGGATGTCTTTGAGAGCAGCATGGGAAGAGGTCAGGATGGTGTTCAAAACGCTTCCTCCTCTGGTTCTATTAATTTTGAACCGATGACTTAGTTTGCGTGCAACTTACATGTAGCCGGTAGCACCGGTGAGAAGAATTCTTGGGGTATCCATTTCCAGAGATTGCTTAAGTGTAAAGTGAAGAGGGTAAAACTGCAGAGTAGCTAAGCTAACCTTGTGTATCTATTTGCACAACTTCTTCCGTCTTGAAGCTGACTATCTCTTATATAAGTTGAAGAAGTGTCTCATATTTCCGAAAAAGAAAAAGGCACATAGTTCAAAGGAGTTGCCGGAGTTCCCAAAAGGAGTAATTCATGTTGAACTGGAGTTAAACTCGGGGTTAAGAGGCCGGACTTAATGCAGAGCCTCCGTATCAAAGTTTAGCTTGCAGATCAGCGATAAGAGAATGTCCGCTATAACGTTATGAAATGTTATCTGGTAGTGTCCGTTGGCATGATGGAATATTCTACATAAGTTTCGGATTTTGTTAGCCAAACTGAGTACGAGCACATGCAGTGCATGCTCATTGTTGTGGCTACAACGTTATATCATAGCCCTATCTGCAGGTCATGAATGGATATTTGCGATTGTACAAGACCATGGGGAGTTGTGATGACGTTGGTGGCGAATTAAAAAGTACACTATATAAAGGTCCTACGAAAGGAATATTTAACACGCCTAGGACCTATCACTGAATTTCATGAGACCAAAACATACATTACATTGCATTGTGGACGACACAGTGAACCCGTGCTACATACTAAGTAACTACCTAGAACAGCCTCTCAAGAACATTTTCAAGTTCCCTCGCACCATCCTCCCAAATGTTGTTCTTCAACCATCCCTCAGCCTTTTCCACCAGCATTTCCCAAACATCCTCCTCTTCCCTGAGTTTACGCTTGAAGAACAATACTGCACAAGCTGTAGCCAGTATGTCGTTCTTCTCCGCATGGTCCATAACAACAGGAGGAACCTTGAGCTTAGCGGCTTCTTCAGAAGTAACGCCAAGTACACGTTCAAGTTCTGCACTCCATGACCAGCTACCCGAAAAGGTCTGCAAGCTTGTAAGAGCTTGCAACCGGTCTATATCCTTGATTGTCTTTGGGGCGGGGGCAGGGAGAGGACCATCGTCAAACAGAGCAAAGCCCTCATCGGCGTCTGAGTCCTCAGCTTCTTTCGCCAAGGGCATGGCTGCAGAAAACTCCAAATCGTTCTGGTTCTGAGCGATTAAATTGTTATTGACTGTGGGCAGTTGAGCATCATTGACAGGTGGAGCACCGAAACTTGCAGGCTTACTGTTGCCGAATAGGCCATGGGAAGTGGAACTGAAGAGACCATTGCCTGTGCCAGATGATGCTCCTGGAGCAGCTCCGAATAGACCACCAGGACGGCTGGTATTTTGCGGTGGGCCTCCGAATAGACCACCACTGGTACTGGATGATCCCCAAGAGGCTGAACCAGAAGGACGGCTGATGTTTGCTGGTGCGGCTCCGAATAGACCGCCACTGTAACTAGGCGATACTCCAGAGGTCGAACCAAAGAGACCCCCACCGGTATTGCCAGTATTTCCAAGTCGACGGCGCGACAAGGAGTAAGGCCTGTTGGCTGTTCTCTTTCTCACACTGGAAAACTGTGCAGGGGGCTCTTCCTTTTGGCTATCTTCTTCAGAGACCCTGCGCTCTTCCCCATTGTTTTCGACGGCAACAAATGAGCACCACTTGCCTCCAACCTGGAACTTTACACCCAGACGCACAGCTTCTCGCTCGACCATGTCTGAGAAGCGGCCATCGTGCTTCTCCTTGAGGAGCTTGCCGTCGGAATCCTTAGCGTGGATGAGCCAACCTCGGCCTTCTTCGAGCTCCTTAACTTCCTTACGAGCTGCGAGACAGTGAACAACAGTATCTTTCTCGGTGAGTTCGGAGATGGGGATTTCAAGCTCAAGAGGGCCGTGGCGGGAAGTGCCCTTGAGAAGGACTGACTTTGGCCGCTGGTTGGGGGTGGCATCAGAGAGAAGCATATAGACTGTGGTACGGTTGAAGGGGAAGAGAGAAGGAATCTGATTAGGGGTCTGGAGATAACGAGGGACGGACACATGAGGAAGATGATCAAACTTGCTGTCGACGGTAGGCGCATCAGTCATATCACTATCGCCATCGTCGTCGGTAATAGACGAATCGAACAGGGAAATTGGTTTCTTTGACGCCTGGTTCTCTTGTGTCCTGTCGTCAGCAACTTCAGCAGTGTCAATCTTGAGACCTTCCGTGACCTTTTCGACCAACTCGAAATCATCATCTGCAGAGGCTTCCGCTTTCCCATATTTGATCCCAAGAGAATAGTCGGTAATGTGAGGGAATAGAGCTCCTTTAAGCATACGAACCACCTTTTTATCCATTTTCTCTCTATTTCCAACGGTTTGGGCGAAGCCGTTGCCTGCGCGGGCAATTCCCTCGATCAGAGAGGTGCTGGCGCCAGCTCCGATGCCGAGGGAAAAGACCCTCGCCGTACCGTTACTCTCAGTGACCTCATCGTTGATGAGCTTGAAAAGACGGTCCTGATCCCAAATCTCGCCGTCTGTGAGAAGAAAGACCTCAAGGTTCATATCTTTGTATCGCTTCTGGAAAGCAGCCTCGAATGGCTCGTACATCTGGGTGCCACCGTAGTCGGCCTGAAAAGTGCGAACATGCCTGACAGCTTTGTCTAAGGTCTCTTGGCCGTAGGTCTGTGATCGGTCCCAAAGGAAGTCGAAACTGTTCCCAAAGCTGCATATGTTGAATTTGACACCGACAGGCATCGATTTGAGGAAGAGCTCGAGTGCGGTCCTGAGGTCGTTGATCTGACCGGACATACTTCCACTTCGATCGCAGATGAAAACAATTTCAGGTTTTTCAGAAGGGAGCTTAAAATTGGGCACCAATGTTGTCATGATTGCTCGCTGATTAGGATAGTCAGGATGGGTCTCGAGGATGGCTGATGGTTCTCCCAATTTTGTAGCAACAACCTGTAGAACAAAGTCCTGGTCTAGATGGGTTACTCCCTGCTGCAGAGTCGCAGAGGCTCTTCGAAGAGAGGGTTCTTGTGATTTCGTGGTAGAAATGGTGCCAATTTCAACAGACAGGGGATGCGAGGGTGATTGAATGGATTTGATGGAAGATCCATGAGGCATTTCGGCATCAACAGTAAAAGAAAAGCCTTGCTGAGCTACATTGGATGCGCCGAGAGACTCAGCAGTTCCATACCGGGGCACAACTTGAGTTGGGATGGTAAACCGAACACCGTCGACTTGGGCGTCGTGCTGGAGTTCACCAAGATACGTGATGTCGACATGGACTTTTTCGCCAGCAGGGACATTGCCGATGGTTGTTGTGAAGGTGTCAGCTGCTTCGAGAGACTGTTTCATAAGGCCTGCGACTTGGCCGATGGCCTTGGCTTCGTCGTAGTCCTGCTGTGCCTTCTGACGTTCTTTGACTACGCCTTTGATGGTCTTGGAACCAACAGTGCAGGTAAAAGCGACAACAGAGACCCCATCATAAAGAGGAAATACATAACCAAGTTCTTGGATATTGTCGTTGGTGGGATTGACAAAGGTTTGTGTAAGATTGGTGCGAGAGGTAGTGGCTAGAATGGTAGTATGGGCCTTGACTTGGACTTGGGGCAAATATATGAGGTTGTCGTCATGGTCGAAGATGTAGCAGCCGCAGTTGGTCATGGCGAACACTGATCTGCCGAAGAACATGATGATGGTGGTGCAGAGTATAGATAGGTAGGCCTTTGGTGTTGATGAAGGGGTATCGGATCAAATCAAATCAAATGGAATGGTGGGTTGATGGTGTAGATGTTGTTGTGTAAAGATGAAGGAAGGTTGCAGAAACAGAAGGAGCAGTCAGATGTCTATTCTTATAGATAAAAGTAATCAATCAATCCATCCATCCATCTTTCCTTCGTTCCTTCCTTATTCGATGTGACTCAATTGTACTGTACTGCGAAGTGACGTTGATTGGGATGAGATGAATGGTTGCCTCCCTGCCTGCCTGGACCTTTGATTGGTTGTTCTGTCACCACTACATGCAAATCTTGACTCTGATTGGCCACACCAGCCAGTACCCTGCTGCCTGCCTCTGCCTGCTGCGCCAAGCTACAGATTACCTACCTTCAACCACCTACGACCCTTCAATTTGTTACAAAGCATAATTTGCTTACAGGAAAACATGCGTCAATAATTAACTTTGACCTCGGTCCTTGTTAGTGAAGGGGAAACGGTGTCTTACTCATTGCAAGCTTCCAAAAAGTAGGTACTCTTCCATATTGGAAAACTACTGTATAGCAAAGGACCACAGTTACAGATGCACTCTGGCCACTTCAATTACCCTCTGACTGGATATCCTATGTTTTGTTATGGATTATGATGTTCAAACCAAGTGTCTTGGTAAACCACTGGCTATAGAAGTTCTGTGTCGCCTCGACAGGTAGTAACCAAGTGACCACCCGTCTCTTGGCTAGGTAGGCAACTAACACATCCATAGCACTCTAAATCTTTATACTTTTCTTATCAACACCGATTTTTTCCCCGTTATATATACTTCTTCTCTAAAGCATGTACAGAAAGTAAGTCTAGAAAAATTCGTCTGTTAGGATAATTATTTAAGATCGATTTCTTCCCGAAAATTCTTGTTCTTCTTCTCTTCGATTATTCACCATAAGCTCCTCAATTTAAACAACAGACTCATCCAAGGATTGATAAGAAACAAACTCTTTCCAGCCATTTCTATTCAATACACGCCCTATCCATTACCAAATAAGGACCAACTACATCAGGGTTTAAGATACTGTTCTGCCAATCGTATCCAACCATCCGCTCACATATCACCACGGCCACCGATAACGATATATATTCCCTCATTTACAATATGGGCGCCGACCATTTTGATAAAGCCTTGCTTTATCAAATTATAGAATGTCAACAACAGACAATAGAGTCTGGTAAAAAGTCTTTGGCAATCGCTGAACGGATTATGGAGCGTCAACAACAGGCTATAGAGAGTCTCCAACAAAAGGCAAATGGTTCTGGACATGTTACAGAAAATCATGAACAGATGACAGGGACTCGTCAACCGCTGACAGAGGTGGTCTGCTCAGATGCATCTGAGACTGAAAACACATCATGGCCGCGAATAGGATCGCCGGAATATCAGCGTCAGTGTCTAGAACGGCAAGCTAAAGGTCCGTCCCGAACATGAGCCCACTCTGTAAGTCGAGTTCTGGAAGTTTTAATGTATCCTGTGACTGACATATGCTCTAGTTCCCTACTCCTCTTCATGGAAACACTGTTACATACTGTTGGATATTGAATTAAGTATTGGGTTCCTGGATGGTTATTTCTCTTTGTTCTGGACTGTCGAAATAAGCATTGCGGAAGACGGGATTTTCCTCTGCGTTGCGATTTGTGACGTAAAGCGTGGGTTCTCCCAGCTCGGAAGGCGTTGTCGTATTACCGTTATTATTGTTTGACCTTTAGATTACACTAGCAAGTACAGGGTTACGAGATTTATACGAACAATGACAAGCGAAAGTCGCAGCCGCAGTGATCGTCGAAAATTGATCGGGATAATTAATCAGGACGCTAATTGGGGCTTCACAGGTGAAACTCGTCGGAGCCGAAACCTTTGAAAACTCCACTGAGCTGACCAATATTTTCGGTGCTGTCACTCTAAACAGTTTTAGCTTAGCGGCCTCGGTTGGGGTTTGTCGGTTTACATTATTTCCGGACAGGGGATCCCATAGCTTTGGGCTTTCAAGAAGTGGATGCCCGGTTATTTTGTAGGGTAATGTAATTAAAACAAGAACCAAGTTCTTGTTTGACTCCAGGGATTCGAGACTTGGAAGGATTAAGCTT
This sequence comes from Fusarium aywerte, assembly GCA_013186375.1. Lineage (NCBI taxonomy): Eukaryota > Fungi > Ascomycota > Sordariomycetes > Hypocreales > Nectriaceae > Fusarium > Fusarium aywerte. The sequence continues at coordinate 56,499 of JABCQV010000239.1, forward strand.
TTAGCTGGTCGGTTGTTTGTGGGGTCCTTTTTGATGCATGTAATGAATGGATGGGATGAATGGGTCTTTGTCAGTTTTGTCGTTGTGCCAAATGCATGAGCGCCATGGCGAGGTTACGTTACCATAAAGCATAGATATTTAGGATAAGATAGAGTTGTGGAGTAGCATCAAGAATACTACAGTACTCTTTATATAACAAACAACAGAGGCAAGACTATTTTGATGGCGCGATATAAAATAACATACGGATATGAAATAGTATTTCGTAAGAGAACTTTTTGGTGCGATCGCTTTCTGTGGATTGTCTCAAATCTTGGTCTGTACCCTGAACGACGATCGGTCCAGACATGTTTTGATGCCCAACAACATGCACACAACAACTCTAATTTATGAACCCGATTCTAGTTGAAAAAATGTGACCGATCGGTTGCGCAACATCGCAGTAGCAACAAGTAACATAGTAGAGACAAGTCGGACATGTTGATGCGATCAGGCCAAGACAATCCTCATCACAAGGCCGAGTCCCTCGCACAACATAATCGAGACAGACAATTGTAAAATAATTCGCTTGCGATTGATTGACAAAGAAAATCTACAGAGTACAAAAGGTCTAAATACATCCATAAATATCCAGCCAAATATTAACATCTGAAAAGAATCCCCCAATTTTTGGCACTCGTAAACTCCAAACTTTTTCTAACCCAACCCAAATAACTTTTTACCTGCAAAGATTATCTAAACCCCCATTGACAATTCGCACACACATGAAAATACGCACTAGCCACAAACAAGAAATCTGAGGGTATCAAGGGTATCCTATGATGTACAAAGTAGAGCGACTCGAATGCCTTTTCCCATGTCCTTTTTGCTCCCCCCCAACTCCAGTGACATTGCCAGGAAACAGAAGATAAATAAATGAAAGAGAATATTAAAGGCGGTTGGTGAGGGAAATGCCAGGTGAGGCAGGACGGTCAAGCTCAAGGCGGTGCATGTGCGCGTCGAGAGCGCTGATCGATGTGGATGCGCCGATGGATGTGTGGCGCTTATGGCGGGAGGGCTTCTTGGTGACGCTCATCTTGCGAGGGCGACCGTTCTTCTCGGCGATGGGCGACTTGGGGGATTTGTCGTCGGCGCTGGTGGAGGAGATGGATGAGGCGGAGGAGTGGGAGGATGCGTTGCTGGTGTAAGATGAAGCACGCGAGATGGATGAGTGGACGGATGATCGAGACGAGGACGTCTGCGGTCGCTCAGCGATGTCGGAGAGGATCTCTTGAGGTGTACGGGGCTTGTTGTTGACCATTCCCAGGCAACGCTGCCACCAGCCCTTATCCTTCTCATCGGAGAACTCAACCATATCAGCCAAAGCCTCCTCCGCGCGCTCCATCTTGTCCTCATCGAGAGTCAAAGCGCCATGCTCGGAAGCCAGATCCAGTAGTGCAGCTGCGTCGCAAGCATCGCGTCGCTTGCTGTTGTCGTTCTCATGAAGACCGCAGGCGTCCATCTTGAAGATGATCAGGTCCTCGAGGGACGTGTAAGGCAGGGTAGCCTCGCCCTTGACATCGCGGACGCGCTTGGCCGCTTCGGGGAGGTATGGGCTGAGCCAGTCGGGAATGAGCTTGACTTCAATTTCCCACCCTGTTGTGTGTCGGTACAGAACGACGCCGGACTTTTCGACGAGGGGAGTGATGGGGTGGCCGACGATTTCCTTCTTGACGCGACCGGGCGAGGAAGACTTGCTGATGACCAAGTCGATGCTCTGTTGAAGTTAGATGGTGCTTTAGGATACCAGAAAATGGGATAGATGTCTTACTGCTACTCGGTCTCGTCGCGACAAGTATTTGTTGACAGCCAGGTCCCCAATGATGGCGAGACGAGTGTTCTCGAGGCCGGGAGTGTCTGCAATGAGACGAATAATGTGAAGAGCAGCCTGCTCTAGCTGGGCGAAGCTTAGTCTTTGCGTCATTGTGCACTGCTTTTCTATTTCAAAGGAAAAAAGAAAAGAACTAAACACTTCGCCCGCTGTTCACAATGAATGAATGAAAAGTATATAGGAAGTCCCTAAGCTTTCCATCCTTTTTTTTGTGTGAGGAATCCCCTTAGATATATGTTGAGTTATGCGACAATAAATTTTTGGCAAGGTCCCTGCGTCTTGGTCGGGGCCTGTCACAAAAGGACCCGCGGGGTGCATAGGGACCTTACGCTTTGAGCTTTACAACCTAAACAATGCCCAACAACATAGAATATTATTAGCAGGGGTGCCATGCCGTTAGCGAATGGGACGGGCTGTGTTCCTGAATTCGCAATTTTATTTTTCTCAGGGTGATCCCAGCTCCGGGTCAAATTGGGTTCCAAAGAAGCCGAGCCCAAGGGGGTAATTCCCAGGTAATCCGAGGCCCTTCAGGTGCTGGAATGGCGCCTCCCCTTGCCTGTCAGCCTGTTTATGACGTTTTTGCTGTGGGAATTGGCTTTTTTTTGTTTGGCTTGTGCTGTTGGAATAATTTGACTCGCATGATTCGGCATCAAAGTTTATCTGTTCAAAGTCTCGTATTCAATAAAACAAAACAAAAAAACAGGGAATGAAGTTTTGATGGATGGAATGAGTAGGAATGAAGAGGTTGGTTGTGTTTTTGCGGTCGAGTCCAATTAGTACAGGCTCTTGACTGGGGGATTTTTGGTGAAGATGGTGTACGACTGAGATCCGACTTGCCTAGAACTAAAAACTAACCTACCAACTTTTCTTCTTCTCGTCCCCTTTCTTGCCTCCCAGACCACGGAGCCATTTCTTTTCTTCTTTGTTCCTTGTTCTCGAATAATTCTCGGAGATTTCTATTAATGCTTCCTTGTTGTTTCCGATAGCCGTTCTCGTGTCGCATGTTTTTAATGGGTTTCTTGGTCAATAATTTGTCAGATATTAGCTTGCTAATTTAAACGCTGACAGCTCGCCCGGTCTGTAAGGCTCAGCCATCCGGATAACGATCAGCGGCGTCCCTAGTGAAACATTATTAGGCGCGGTTTCAGAATGACTCTCAAAATATTGATGGAATGTTATCCTCAGTGCTTTGGGAATAGCAAGCAGCCTACACTGGCCTCTAGTTGAAATTTGCCGTTACACATTCATGTTTCGTCGGATGCCTCGACAACGGTGACAATTGCTGATTAGAACGGACCACGCGCTCATATGGAATTGAATTGCTAGAGCATGCACTTTCTTTACACACCACAGGGTCTTGAGGAAAGACATCAAAAAAAAAAAAAAGAAAAAAAAAAAAAGGCGACCTCAAGTCGTCTTCTCCATTATTAGCAATATGCAGGATAGGTGCATTCTTATATGACCGTATTCGAAACGCTGCAAAGTGAACACTGACTCTCCTCCACGTCTTCTACATCTGATTGTCTCATTATCCACTCAAAGAGGCCTGGTATTGCTCTAGTCAAAACAGTCACTTAAGAACGCGACCCGTATTTGCCATGAGGGCTAAAATATAAGAGATCCACAGCCTCTCGATACAGATTGGCACGGGCGCCTCCCTCCAAGAGCAGCCTTCTGATGGCTTTACCGTCGATTTGATACCGCTGGCTAGATCGTATCCGGAAAGCCCAATCAAGAGCGGTCCTACCATTCTTGTCCTGCTGGTCAAGATTTCTACTTGCGTCAAGGACCATCTTGATTCTGCTGTAGTCCCCACTTCGAACGGCCATTATCAGAGGGGTTTCGCCGTCTGAATTTTGAAAGTCGACATTTGCTCCATGCTTGATAAGGATTTCCACACAATCAAAGTACCCTCTCCCCACACAATCAAGGAACCCTTCTTGAGCTGCTAGTTTTAATGCAGTCTCGCCTGACTTATCTTGAAGATCCAGACTTGCCCCATTCTCGATAAGGATTTCCACACAATCAAAGAACCCTCTCTGAGCTGCTAGCATTAATGCAGTCACACCTGACTTGTTTTGAAGATCCAGACTTGCTCCATGCTCGATGAGGATTTCCACACAATCAAAGAACCCTCTCTGAGCTGCTAGCATTAATGCAGTCACACCTGACTTGTTTTGAAGATCCAGACTTGCTCCATGCTCGATGAGGATTTCCACACAATCAAAGAACCCTTCTTGAGATGCTAGCATTAATGCAGTCGCACCTGACTTGTTTTGAAGATCCAGACTTGCCCCATTCTCGATGAGTAGAGTCAGACCACCCTGCCGCATGTTAGAGGCAGCTCTCATCAAAGGTGTTGTGCCACGCAGGTTCTGAAAATTTGGATTGGCTCCTCGTTCAAGGAGCCAAGCTGCCACTTCTGTGGTTCTAGTCCCCTCGAATGCCCAATGAAGACAGATATCCCCAAAAGTATCACACTCGTTTATGCCAAACCCTTTATCAAGAATGATCTGTGTGAAGGCGTAATGCCTTGCAATAATCGATATAGGCATTAATTCATGACTTCTCACAAAAGATAGCTGCTTCTCTGAGCTGCCAAGGGCATCGAGGAACATTCTAGCCGTATCAGTATCCCCCCTTCGAACGAATGTGTTGATAGGCGTTTTGCCCTCACAATCTTGTACATCAACCTTTGCGCCATATTTGAGGAGCATCTGTATTATGGCAAGGTGACCTCCATCGACCGCATGATGCAGCGGAGTTTTGCCGTCGTAGGCGCTATGCTCATCGATTCTATTCCCTGCCGTAGCCGTGAGCCTCGATAAAAGAATCTCTGTGGTAGCTGTATCGCCCTCCATGCAAGCCCAACTCAGAGCTGTAGTATTGTGACCGTCTTGAGACGTGATATCAATGGTCTCGAGTAATGTCTCTATGACAAATTCAAGTCCATAATGGGCGGCAACGTGGAGTGCCGTCACAGAACGGCTCACAGAACGGCTCACAGAACGGCTCATTGTGGTTTTCTGCGGAATCATTTCCCCAAGACGGGCGAGCTTTGACTTGTCGTTGAGAAGACTCAATGCTAACTTTCTCGCATCCTCTAGAGAGGTTTCTGCCATATGTCGCACATGGCGACCCCAATAACAAACGGAATACATGCTGAACTCATCCGTTCTGTAGCGACGGGGTTCCTGTAAGAGATCCTTAATATCAAGGAATAGTGACAAATATGAAATGCTTTGCTTTGCAAGATACGAATGGACGTTGAAAAACAGTCGCGACTCGTTGGCTTTGAAGTATTCATGTGTTGTATAGTGGACAAGCCGAATGATGCGGCTCTCTTCATCCAGCGTAACCAAGCCGCAGCAAACCGAAACAAGGAGCTTTGGGTCACTCAAACCCTTGGTATTGAAATTTGTGTCTCCTTCCCTTACTGCCAGAGCATGTCGAATCGCGTCTATTGTCAAATCTTCAAACGCAAATGAAACCCATGATAATACCCTCTGAGCAAGGTCCCTGTGCCGTGAGCTCTGCTCCGTGATCCGTTGCATAGTCTCATCGTAGGCTTGACCCAAAAGCTGATGAATACCGTTGCTTTTGCTCCTGTTTTTAAAGTGGCATAGTGTATCCTCCAGACTTCTCACCGAGATTTCGCACTTCAGCCACTCTAAGTATAGCTGAGCAATTAGAAACCTAAAGAGTCATTAACTTTGTATATAGACTATAGAGGCCATCTACCTACATTCCCTGGGAGGCCTCCGACAATGTTTTCTTTACTTCCTCAAGCAAACCAGGGGTCTCCCCGACAAAGCCAGGCAAGATTTGTTGATGACCATCGATGTAAAGAGCAATATCAGTCCGGGAAGCGGTAACTTCCAACGATGGAAAATTTTTAAAATGCTTCTTGATGTCGTCGAGAGGCCTCGAAGTAGCGAATATGTTCAAGTTCGTCTTGACTTGCAAGCTGAGCAATTCACTCATCAACAACGTGCGGTCTCTTTCCGTATTTCGCCACTCATCGAGAGCATCAATGACGAGATAGACCCGCGAAAAGAGTTTTAGAACCCCTTCAAGAGCTGAGATAAGCTCATTGGTCTGTGGTTGGGTCTTTTTACTGTCGTGCTTGATATGTAAAGACTCAACGATTTCGGGAATATCAGACCGCTGTTGGCAAAGTTGCTTTAATACACTTGCTGCCAACATGTGCACGGTCTGAGAATGTTGACTCTTAAAGTTGCAATAAAGATAGGCAATCCCAATAGTTAAGTCGGAGCCAAATCTAGTCTCTAGATCGTCAATCACGATTGACGACAAAATGGTTTTGCCAGCGCCGGGAATACCGTGGCAGTACAAACTTCGGTCGCCAGTCAGATCGACCCAGCCATGATATTCGGGAGAATTCAACAGCCATTGGCAAGTGCCTGGTTGTCTTCTAGAGAATGTGTCGCTCTGCTGGAGACCAAACTTTGTTTCACTCACCCAATCTAGGATAGCTTGCTTTGCTTCGGTATTCTGTCTCGATTGGATGTTCTGAACGAATTCTTTGGTTTCAGCTGTCGCTTCCTGGACTATTATACCGATTAGGACCCGACTAGTTATATAAAAGCACATTGGATGCATCTAATACTAACTGAGAGAGAGTATTGTACTCAGTTTGGGTTCTATCTGAACCATTTCGGGAGTCAAGTAACAGAGGAGTTCTTTGGCATACGCAGCTGCCGCCATTGCAGCAAAACCCTGCCATTCCTTGGACTTGTGAGAGTCTGAATAGTCGCAGATACCACGAATAATAAGGCATGAAAACCGATTCATCAACCCCGCGGCTTCCATCTCAAAGCAGAGAACATTCTTTTCGTTGGCAAGTATGTCGCGTGCGAGAGCGTCCTCCATCAGCGTGTTTCCAGATGCGATAGTTCCATAATGCACCGTTGGGTTATCATCGACATCTGGATCTCTTTCAGGCCGTTGTACTATCGCTTCAGATTTCAGCGCACATGTAAAAACACAGTCTTCCGCGACATCAACCAGGTTGGACTCGGCAGAGATACATTCGTCAGGTGCGGACTGGCCATGCTTGCGCTTCAGCCTCCACTTACCATTTGACGCCTGAATTTCGCCACCGTGAACTAGGTCGGACTTGAAGAGGATATCTGTATTAGGCGAAGGACGGCCATATTTGCGCTTGAGTCTGGGTCGTTTCCTCAGAACCTCGTCCACTGCTTCCGCCAAGCCGTTACCTTCTCTTTCGTGCTGAGTCCGAAGACCAGCCAGAGCAGTAAGTAGAGCTTGGGGTGGTTGATCAAGTGACCGCGTCTGCTGGAACTTCTTTTCTTGAATAGATTTGCCAAAGTCATACTGGAATACTCCGCCATGACCATTTTTTGGGCAACTGACCACGACATCACCCAAACGGATGTCTCGACTAGGAAGACTGGGTGCACCGCCTCCGATACCGACCATCAGGCCAATGCGAACATTGGTAAAAGTGCGTAACATGTTAATCGCTACTCCAGCAGCCGAGGCCGTTCCATACTCTCCAAGTGGCAGAACGGCGACGACAACATTGTGTTTGCCTGTGAAGTCTGTCAATTTTGTTCAACCTTGCGAAAATGAACACCTACCTATCGTTCCCAATCGGTACGAATTTGTGTCGTTGAGCGAGCGGTACTCAGGTTGTCCGTGATCTTCGTCGAGGAATTCCTGTGCCGCGAGGTATTCTGTCGGTAAGGCGCAGATCCAACCCACAGTATAGTCGCTAGCTTCTGGCATATTGAAGTACTATGATCCTAAGCGACGAGATAAGTTATGGCATCTTGAGCGAGGTCTTGGCTAAACTATTTCTCTTATCATAGGAGTGCAAAGGTGGAGTTTTCTAAAATCATCGCGAGGAGAGGAAAGAAGAGAGAATCTTGAAATCAGGCTCGGGGCTTACGAGATTACCGAGTGGGTGATGGTAAGCCGTAAGGCAACCTCACGGAACGCCTTGTTGGGCACAGTTGAGTGCCTAGGCAGCTCATGGCATTCTCATTGGACCACCTCTGATCTGGCCAGGAGCTGAACAAGTCGGCTGGGAAAGACTCCTCGCTCATTGTTCAATTGATTGGACAGGGGGATAAAGATAGAGTACAATCAAAGCACAGGCAGCCGCAGCAATATGCAGTGCGTCATCTGACCTATAATGTCTCAGAGCTAACAAAACACAAGGGCAATAGACCTTGCCCCCTTAGTGACACAAGACATCGGACACGATCATCTACTGCCTTCTTAACCTAAATGCCCTTTTGAAAATATCTATAAATGGATTTTTATCTTGTTTTAATTACATTAAAATCCAGTCTTTTCAAGATCTCGTAAATATTAGCTATATATATTTAAAAAAGCTAAAATATAAAAGATAATTATATTCTTTTAGGGTATTAAATTGGGTCTCGCGTCTGAAGTCTTATGCCACCCCCTAGTCTGTGCAGATAACACACTTCCCAAGAACGTTGTGAAGAACTTGCAGGCCGCGGAAAAGTCGCCCAGCTATACAACCGGCGAATAATCACCTCGAAGCTAGAGAAAAGTGGGTGTGATGATAGATTCGTCTGCTACGACGGCGGCTTTGACTTTATGAGGCCCTGGCCTGCCTCAGCTATATATAGGCTATTGAGGGTAATGTAGAAGCACTCTGGGAGGGAAGATATCTTGGAGATTGATGAACTTGCAGATCCGGGTATGAAGGACAAGCTTCTTTAAAATATGACTAAGTATGGAATAATATTACTTTGAAATGCAAGAGAAGCTAGGGATACTTATAGCTGTCATCGATTTTCACATAGAAGTAGTTGAACTACAATCGCTTGTACACGACACCGGACTTGTGCTCCGGGTAAACTCATTGTACTTCCAGTTCTTGGTAAACTAGTATCAATTAAGCTTTGGGAAACTGCATGGAAGTTGTTTCGTGGAATAGGGACTATAAAAAAGGGACTCTGAGGCAAGACCGGTGAAGGACAAGTTCCCTTCTAAGGCGATGGGGAATAGTAAACGGCGACATTTCTCGGAGATAAGTAGCTAACTAGGGTTTGGCAGTCAGGGAAGCGAAATTGTATGAGTCGAAAGTTTCTGGGTCATAGACCACCTCGCGCTTATTGCGTGGTCAGGGTTGTAATACGGGTTGGATTCCGGCCTAGTCTATCCATGTGTCAAGTGATGAAGGCTCCAAGGTTTTCTCAGTATCAGCAATAACTCTATTAGTAATCTATATACTTCGGTCAGATGTCGTGGTCTCACGTGTCAATTGAGTCCCTCCATTTTGTGCCTCAACGTCGACGATCTGACTCCTCCGGAACTCCGGTCCGAGAATCTCTTCCTCACTCTGGTCATCACCATGAAACCTCGCGTCGGCTTTGGGATAAACTCTCGCCCTAGCAAATGGACTACCGATACCAAGTTTTCCCTCATGATCTCTATTCTGGTTGTCAATGACAGCCGTGCTATCACTCCCATTCCTGTCTGCCCGCTTAGCTGGCACGATACCACCACCGATTGTTTGCAGCGGATATGATGCCCCAGAATTGGGGTAGTTTCTGGAACTGTGAGATGTCCATTTCCTGAAACACTTCTTATACAAAGGCCGACAGACTGGAATACCGATGCAGACCATTGTTACGGTTAGTTCGGCGGCCGACCAAACGACCAACGGCATTGGGTCCTCTTGGTAAACGTTAGTTAAAGATCGACTGCCGTAAAGGAGTGCATACTGGTATGATTTCCACTTTTGAGTTTGGGAACTTCAAGAGTACGTTTGATGCCAAATGCTCCAGCACTATAGCACGGTTAGTCAAGATCCAATGTGATTTGTAGGCTTTCTTACATGACACCCAGACTGAGACTTGAGAGAATGACCATCTTGTCTTTCTTCTTCATCTGTAGCCCCAGGATGAATAACCAAGGAAAGGCTGCAAAGAAGAAATCGGCGAACACACAAAGGGCTTGCGAAATTAGTCTATCGCACACATAAGTGAAGGAAGCATGGAAGGACTCACCACAAAGTGTCATTGACACAGGAGCCGTATTTATGTAGCAACGCCCCCCTGGTATGCGACGATCCCAAAGATATTGTGGTGGAGAGCACTGAAACCAGTAAACGAAACATACAGAGATGGAAGCTGCCATGAGGCAACTCATCATGGACCAGATAGCGATCTTGTGCCATCTCTCCCTAACAAGTCGTAGTAGGAAGAGCCCTAGAGACCACTTTGCGATACTCATGCCCATTATTGCAAAGGTTTGACTGGTAGCTTCGTATAGTAGCGCTAGTGGTAATTGGTCGGGGTTCTTTTCCATGAGGTCGGTTAGATTCTGGCCCAAGCCGTAATAGACGCCCATGGTCATGAAAATGGTGTTGGCAAGCTGGGAGACCTGTGACAAACAATGTCAATGGATATGTATAGACGGCGAGGTAGTTATTGAACTGACAAAAGCAAGGTTGTAGACATGGTCGTCAACACCAAAAGACTTGACGACGTAGATCCTGGTATAGACTCGCAGCACGACAAAGACGAAGGTGACAAGCGTCAATGTCCACATCGAAGCAATGACCCAAGGTCCATCATCTCCCACCGCCATTGCGGTTTGAAGACTAACAAATCACTAATATGAAAGTTTTGTCTTGATCAAGAGAAGAAACAAGAGAAGACTTCAAGCTGAGAATAATACATATACATGTTGGTTGAAGAGAGCAGGAATGGGGAATTGTGTTGAAGAAGGGGAACAAACGCTTTAAGCAAGCCACATAGTGACACAAAAACCGTCTCGACATCAATTCGGCGAATGAAATTCCTAATGCGGATGAACCGAGGTGGCCGCTCGTTGTTGGCTGCTATTGAGGCAATCAAGCCGCATTCCTGTCCCACGGGGTCGAGAGGCGAACCTGGTGTCTGGCTTCGGTTTGAGGCATGCCCCCCAAACCTTCTGGCAGCTGTTTCCCAGAGTGAAATCCCGCTCTTGGCTAGTGATTGTGTAAGGATGATACAAATATCGTTAACGACGGCTTGATCAAGCTCCAAAGAGTTGGTAGGAAACTCAATGCCAATGTCGCCGATATCGATCGGTCTGAAGATTGTCTCTGCAGCTGTCGAAACCATCTTGATCAGCGAAACAAAAAGGGCTAGTGGGATTACAGGATGCTCTGCCTACAACCTTAACTTACATGCTGCTTACCATTGGTTAAGCCTAGCCTGTTTGCAAACATTGCTTTTCTTTCTTTCGAGTCCAGTGAAACATATCAATTTGATGACATTGATTATGGACAATGCCTTTATACAAATGCATCCTACCAGAAGGCGCGGTATAAACCAGGATGTCGAGATAACAGGGTATTTTACAATGCGAAATTTCGGTTGAGGAAGAAACTGATCAAATCATATTTTTCGGAATACCGAACTTGCGCGATACCACGCCATTGACCGCGAGCAAAGAGCCGAACAGCCCTTGACGATACAATGCCATCCAGCGTATCACCATCTTCCGTCGAAAATTTCATGGAGTAGATGATTTTCGAAATGCAATCTCAACCGTATTTGCCAAGAATATTATCTTCTCAACGAAGCATCTGCAGACGGTCAACGTTTAATTGACCATGAGCGTTGCAGAGTCGTACAAAGGGTCTTACGCATTCAGCCCTGTAGCTCGCTAGACTAGTCTAGTAGAAAGTGGCGTTCTTGACAATAGCAAGTTGATGAGATGGCGGCAATTTATCATCATCGGCCAAGAAAACAGATCGTGGCTGGATCCCTCGTAGCTTGAAACGGAAATTGTACCGGAAACACGGAATGATCGGCGAAAATTTTGACGAATTATCAGATCACGGATGATCTTTTGTCCAAAAGATGGAATGCTGATGCCGAATCTCCCATCGGGACAAATTTGTCATATCCTATAAGATACTGATTAGAGCTCCAATTAGCGGGTGGTCGTTACTTGGTTTGAGTGGCGTTCAGGTGGTCTATCTTAGTAAAAGCCTCGACTGGTTGGGTGCAATCCAGTGCATGTCGTCGGAACCATTAGTCTAGTCCGGGGATAATGTCCCTGTTGGATCCTCGTTTCAACGGCTGGCTCTGTGTTACCTTGGAGCAACTAAAGATACTACTATCAGAGCATTCACGCACAGCTGAAACTGTATATGAAAAGGCGAAAATATCCATTACGACAAGTTCCCAACTCTCACCATATCTAATGCATTTACATAATGCCTTACATACAGAGCCGAAATGTAGCCATCCTCTGAGTACCGGTATATCAGGCCTGCTTCTCACGAACTTCGTACGCAAACATCTGGTTAGACGCCACCCCATGCCGATCCTTCATCTTAACAGCCGTATCCTTACCAGCAACTGGCAAACGGTACTCAAAGCCTGTATCAGAAGTTCGTCCATCTGGCAGATCATATGGGAACGATAGATAATCAGGTAACAAGCCCAACTGTCTGAGTAAAGTACCTTGGTCCCATGAAATATGTTCATGATACAGGCGGTCACCCCGGATGTTGACCACCGCGGTGAACGGGACTTCGGCTTTGATATTAGTGGGCGGAACACCAGGTAACCTGCAGCCATTCAGTATTGGACTTTTAAGGCGTAGGCGATACTTACATCCAAGGGATTTCTTGGTTATGTGTAAACTTGAAGAGAAACTCGTCAACCACTCGATCGATACCAACTGTTCGGCTAATCAGATCCAGTTCGGAGTCTGCCGAGTTGTTGAAAATGAAGTTATGTCTATAGAAATCTGACAGCCTATCTCGACCAATTCCACCAGTCAACTGCAACTTTGTCAGTTCTGTACTATCCAGACGCGAGTATGGCTTACTGTTGGGATATGGTTGACATAGGGCTCTTGGACCATGGTACTCATAGTATGCTCAACCGAACGATCAGCAAATTCGTAATGAGTATGCTCTTCCCAAATATACTCAAGATCAAAGTAGGGCCCGCCAACCTTGGGCTTGAGAAATTGGAGATTTCTAGTGTGAGACACAGATTCCATATTATAATCAAAGTGTTGGTGGAATGGCGTTGCGAAGGCATGGCTTTGGGCTTTGGCGTAACAGTACTCAGATCCAGAAGACTTGGCGGTATCTCGCTTGGCAACAGGCCCAACTACATGTCGTAGCAGTGGGATGTTCGCGGAGGCGAGCCCTGACAGGTCGTCGGCGTTGATATACACAACTGCTGCTACGATGTCGGGCACGCTCGACAGACCTGAAGCGACAGTATTCCAGAGTCCTGGAGAATATGCTGTGAATTGTTAGTAGATATCCTAAGAACAACATGCTTGCCTTACCAACTAAACCAATCTTTCCCTCATCGCATTTATCACACTGGCGCATAGCCTCCAAGGTCTCAGATAAGGCATCCTGACTGTTGGTATTCTTCAAGGCAGATGCGTCAATTTGGACGACCGTATATCCTTCTTCAGCCCACTTAATAAGCACTGATGGAACGCCGTCCTTAATCTTCAATAGGTCATCGGATGTTGGTGTAAGAACCACAAGTCCTCGACCATGGCCTCTGCGCGAAAGTGGCGGCAGCAACGAGATCCCCGGCCGGACCTCTTTAAGCTGAGGTATAGGCAATGGCTTTGGCGGTTGTGTAATATCAGCAAACATTATTGGTTTGGTAAGATGTTAGTTGAGTTGTACAGGTAAAGTCAAGTCAAGTTAATGTTCATAAGACATGGCTTCTCCGCATAATTGAGGGGCTTCGGATATAAAATACCATTTAAGGAACTCATGACCCACAGACGTGTAGTCACAGTTTTGAAGCCAGTAAGCATTACACATTGTTGGAAATGGCAAGCAAAGATAGTGAACAAAGGCACATATGCGGTTATACAATACGTAGACTTACAGGCCTGGACCTAAAATGTAGGCAGGATATATCTTTGCCTGGCCTCCTCCAGTTCCTTTTGTCTTCCTTACGTCATTATCTGGATGTTAATTTATGTTCGTACGATACTGAAAGAAATCTTGCAACAGTCGACCCTTCGAAACCCTGAGGGCTATTATTCTTTCTTCAAAGAATCTTTTTACACGTCATTACTCAATTGGCGCCACACATAGTATCTCATCAAGTAAGCAAGGTTCCAGATGTAAGTGCTAAAATTGATTCGTCTTCATATCTCATAATATCAAACTCGTACATGGTATATACATTATCATGGTATATCCTGAATTCACATAAATCACGTCCCTCCACTGTATAGACTAGACCTTGGCCTGTTTATCATCAATGATCAGCAACCCAGCATCAACTCCCGCCCTCGCGAACCGATCTCCAAGCACACCGACAGTGCGCTGGAAATCTCTCTCAACTCCAAAGTCCTCTACTAGGAGGTTATCAAACAGCGGGTGCGAGCGACCGAGAATGATCAAATCGCCAACGCTGAAGCGGGACTTGCCAACAAGTTCGCGACCGTGAGCTACCGCAAGATCAGGAAGGTTGCGCACTGAATCAACGGGAAGCTCAGCAAAGGTGACGCGACCTTCGAGTTTACCTGCGGCGTTACTCTTGGCAGTATTGAGGAGGTCCATGTCGCTCGCGGACGGGAAGCCAACTGCGTGCTTTCCAAGGTCGTTACCCGTAGAAGGGTCGCTCTCATGAGCCACGTTGAGTACCATCTCGTGGTCGTCTTCGCTGAAGTGCAGGTGAATAACGTGGATGGATACGTTAGGATTGTGAGCGAGCTGAAGAGCAAAAAGAAGAGCAGAACGGTCGTCTTTGCCGCCGATGAAGGGCACATAAATGATCTGGCGCTGATCGACGGGCCGTTTAACGATTGCGCCGTCGTTGGCACTTTGAATGGAGAGGCCGGTGCGAGTTCGTGTAAGCGTAGGTTTCCTGGACAAAGCGTCGTGGGGAATTCGGTTGATGAAGATACCAGTGGCGCAGGTTGATCTCTCAATAGCGGTCTGGACATAATCGATGTATGTTCTACTAAAGAAACGATCGTTGATATTGCCAGTCTCGGTCAAGGCGGCGATAGAGCTCTCCTCGGAGATACCCCCATAGGTGCTCCAAGGAATGATCATAAAGTCAGATCTTGCTTCTTCAGCATACTTGACGAGGGTCTCAGCGTATGCGTTAGTTGGGATGATGGACATCTGACCAGCAACTGCGACACCATTGAGACGAGAGAAAGTCTGGAAAGCGGAGAAGACAGCATCGCGAGAAGCAAACTCATCCAGTTCGGCAGATTGCATGACGGACGAGGTACGATCGGTCAACTCCATAAGTCGAACACCACGAACCTCGAACGGACGGCTGGGGAACATCTGAGTCTTTTCCTCAGCGGGAGTAGCATCTGCACTGGCATCGTTGTTTGTGTTGGTACCAGCTTGACCGGCGTGCTTTCGGGAACCGCCAAGAAGCGAAACGAGGTTGAACAAACCAGGAAGAGCATCGAGGCGGAGATGAAGAATGAGACGGTTTGTTTGAGATTTATCAAGAACCTCTTCCATCTTATGTTCAGAAGTCTGAGCCTCAGTCTGAAGAGGGTTTCCATCCCAGTCAATCTCTCCTCGACGCCACTTTTCGACCTTTTGGCGGTACGAAAGAGGATAGAGCCACCTGGTTAGTGGCGATGTTGTGACAGTCGTGACCTGCCCTGATTAGCGACGTATTGCATGATGGTATAGAATACTTACCACTGCCATGACGACAAACATTGTGAAAGTCCGGCTTGAAAGGATTCCGGCTTGAAGACCAATGTTCTACGAAGACGTTAGGATGAGTTGTATGATCGTCTAGGGATACTTACCAGCACAATCAGTTCGACAAGACCCTTGCAACTCATAAGAGCACCAATGGTGAAACTCTCTCGCCAGAGACACTTGGTCAGACGCGCGGCGAGAGTGCCCGCGATAATTTTGCCAAAGAAGGCACATGCGATAATGGCAACAACATATCCCCAGGTTTTGCCATCATTGAGCAAGCCAAGATCGGTGTTGAGACCAGAAAGAGCAAAGTAAAGGGGCAGAAGAATTGATCCCACAAGATCTTCAATCTTCTCAGTCAGTTTAATGGCGAAACCACCTTCATGAGGACATATGAGGCCGATAAGGAAGGCGCCGAAAATTGCATGGACACCAATGGCGGCTGATAGAGTTAATCTTGGGTCGGAATTGAGTTGCGGTGACTGACTTACCGGTGAACCATGAAGAAGCCAAGACCAGAAGCAGAGTCAACGTGGTGATGCCTTGAGATGGGCCATTCTGGATACTGTCTGTTCTGCGCAATACCCAGAGAAAAACAGGACGTACAGCATAAACGAGAAAAAGAACCCATGCCACTGCTGTCAAGAAGACATACAGTGCTGTAAGTCCATTGGCGTTGTTGACGAGAGCAACGCTGAGGGCGAGCAGAACCCAGCCCACAACGTCGTTTCCGATACCAGCAGCGAGGACAGTCACACCAACAGAAGTTGAGAGAAGCTGGAGCTCAGAAAGAATACGGCAGAGTACAGGGAAAGCAGTAATGGCAAGCGCAGTTCCAATGAAAAGCGCAAACGTGCCAAACTCCATATCCTTCATGGTACCCTCGTCACCGTACTCTTCATAGAGACCCCACGCAACGGCAACACCGAGACCAAAGGGAAGCACCATGCTGGCAAGACCAACACTGACAGCAACACGCCAATTGGACTTGAACATGCGCGTGTCAACCTCGAGCCCGACGAGGAACAGGAAGAGCAGCAGACCAATGGTAGCGACATTGCTAAGAATAGGCATTGACTCGGTAGGGAATATGTTCTCTTTGAAGCCGGGGATGCGCATCATGACGGAAGGACCCAGGACGATACCGCCGATGACCTCTGCGATGACACGCGGTTGCCCAAATTTGGAGAGCGGCCATTGCAGAAGACGACAGAAGATAATGATGATAAAAGCTTGGATGATAAAAAGGGCGATGGGGTCTTTGGGATTGTAGTGGATTGGGTTGAGGCCTTCGATGATACCGCCTTGGGGATGGGCGCTTGTGGCTGGCGCAGCCGTCGCTGTCGCTGAGGACGACATTGCGAGACTGTGAGCTCTGCGCGATTGCACAATGTTCTGACAGGAATCACACAGGTTTTTATCTCGTGCCTCGATTCGTTCGTGTGGGAGAGGCGCAAACGCAGAAGACGGCGCGAGCGGGAAGCCTCTGTGCCAAGAGACCAACAAGACAGAGGATAATAATATGGAACACAAAAGATGGGTAAGTAGCGACTGGCGCCAGGGCTCTTTTGTGCTTAACACTCGATAGAGCAATTGAGGTCCAAGAAAAACGATCAAAAGCTGAGACTGGAGGGAGGAAGAGGCGGGAAGGTCATCCGCGGGAGAGAATGGAGTAGTGGAGCTACAGTAGAAACTATGGAAGGGTCTAGGCTGTCGTAATGGAGGGTAGTAGCTACCAGCAATGCATTACCCAGATTGGGCTGTCCAAACTTGTCACTTTTTTCTGGCGTTTTCTCGACATGTGAGTCAAGGTTTCTCTTCTGTTGTGTCACTCACACCACTATCGATAAAGAAGGTAATACCTTAACGACAGTGACATAGCACATGTATCACCTCAATCGTTGCTTCTGTATTCTCAAGGTCGAAAAGTTCCGAATCCCCAGGTACCGCACAGTTGGACAACCATCTCCCCTAGCGTGAGCCAATTCAGTGGAGAAAGGCCTAGGCAAGACTTGGCAATCTCTCAATTCTGGTCAGTCGAGGTGAGACAACCAGGCGTGTGATTGTACTTGGGCGGGCGCAGAAGCAACAACATTGCCGGGCTCATGGCACCTAATTGACTGTTTTGTGATAGTCTTCTCATGTGTCAAAACTTTTCTGGACGCTTGAGGCGGAGAGTTTTTAACACAGCTTGGCTTTTATTTAGGCTTTTAGACCATGCAGTCGTTTGTGGAGTGATGATCAGCCCAGTCTGACTTTGTTCAGTGGATTTATTTTGACTTTTAGCAAATCAAGGTAAAGACTCAACGGACACGCAGTTTCTTGTTTTTCTTGCCAACCGAGTTGCCCTTTCAACAGCAATCCAATGATGATCCAAAGCCAGGGATGCACTCCTTCCTTTGTCTCATCTCCCTGCCAGAGCAAGTTATTGATGCTACTCGTACTCCCCGCACATGTGATGCTACTTATTGAAAAGACCCCTGTCACTCACGCGCCGTTGTATCTCACCGCCTGCGTCTAGACCCTTCCAGATCTGACATGTCTTTGTCTTTGACTTCCGACCAAAATCGGGCTTGAGTGAGGGAAATGTGAAAGAGGCTGAGTTCTGCTGACTTGGTATCTGATGCACGAGATGCAGTATCACAACCAATTTATTGGTGCGGGGTCGTTCTGTAACCACCAACTACAATCATGGCGGATATGGCTCCGGGTTTGGAGCTGTACAACCGTTACGCTCAACGTTATGTCGCTGTTGCCATTCCTTATGCTTGGATAACCTTTTCGTACTCCGTTGAGATGGATAAAAGTTGTCATCGCCATTACAATGCATCGGTTGAACGGCAAAGTTCTCGAGTCAAATACCGAATATCTAGAGCATTCAGTCTGGAAATTACGACAGCCAAGGTTGATTATTCTGTCAAGTTCCAAGAGCCTGTCAAGAGGTGGGGAGGAATCATACCCCCCATAGTCTAGGCATGGGTGGTCACAGTCATACTGCATCTCCCCGACCCTTCTCTTGTCTTAGTCCCCACGATCAGGATTCGTAAGCGCGTCACGCTTTTCAACCAGTCTCTGGGAATTTCTGCATGATCAGCAGGGGTAGTCGGCTGATGATAAACCAAGATTAATCGATCTTGGTTACCATCAAGGCTCTAACTTAATTTTAACCTCGAAAGAGGGTTCACTTGGATGCAGTTCTGGTATTGTCTTGGATGATCGGACGCTAGATTTGACCCACGCACAACCAGTAGGTGACAAATCCACTATTTGCATGATTCCAGTTATAGCTATCACGACAGTACTTAGATAGTCCGCAGTCCCTTTTTGGAATCCCATTTCGAATAACCCTAGGGGCAAGTTGGTAAGTTTTGACTCTTCATGTACCTATACGCCCAATATCTCTCCCCTTTAAGGGATTCCATGCACCCATCACCGAACAGATGGTCCCGGTGATTGGAAAGTCGACAAAAGGGTAATGGACGTTGGACAAACATAAAAACAGAAGTGATGATGACCTGTGGCAAGTCACTCAATGCACATCGTACAGCAGAGTTTCACCTTCCACTTGACACCAAATCGGCTATCCCCGTTACATCCGCCATTCTATGTTCTTCCCACCTCTGCGGCTCAGACACGTGTTGTACCGGCCGCTGTAACTAGCTTTCGTGCACGACTCGAAGTAATCCTCTACATGAAGAAGAAGGGATAATAAAAGCACAAGTCTGACCGACCACAAAGTATCTTCCCGTAACGAGTGGAGAGCCAGACGTATTATGGGTTTCTGTTGTCTTGAGAGGGGCGATGCTGGGACGCCAAAAGCATCTTCTCCTAAACTCACTTGAAAACAAACGTGTTACTGATGATCCGTATGCTTTGGCGTCGTTCTGTGCCAAGCAAGCGGTTGTCCTAAAGTCTTCAAATGACGTGAGAATGGCCAGAACAGCGTGATCGATAAACAACGCTTTTTGAATATGCTATTATATGCAATCGCTATGCAATGTCATTTTGACAGCCAGTTTTAAAATCATCACAACCGATTGGCAATCTCCTCCAACAGCTGAACCTCTTCTTGCATAAGGAACATATTATGAGGCAAGACCAGCACACCACCCGGCTTCATAATGATTTCCTTGCCATCATGCCTCTCATGTCTGTCCGAATCACTTCCATCATCCGGCACCGCCTCGCCCTGCTTCCCTTTCTCGACATCCGCCGGCTTCTCTTTCTCACCCTCCGTTTTCTCGGCACGTAGTTTCTCAGGCGTCCACCAATACGCAGGATACGTGCGTTGTATGTTGTTCACGAGAAGCGCCACGCCAAACATGATGGTACAGTTGAACGCCACCACAGGGATAAAGAACCAGCCCAGATCGAGAAGACGGTTATCGACTACGGCGAGAAGACCAGTCGCGCCGGCGGGTGGGTGAATTGTTTTTGTCAGAGCCATGATGGATGTTACTGTCGCGCACGAGATGGCGCCGCCGAGCCATTGGATTGAGTGGAAGCTGTCGCTAAGGAGGAAGAGCTTTCCAATACAGACGCCGATAGTGGCGGCGATCAATTGACCGCCGAAAAAGTTACGTGGTTGCGCGAGGGGAGATTCGATAGCGTAGAATTCAAGAACAGCGCCCGCACCCTAGAATTGTTAGCATCAATGATTGCATCTCATTACCGGTGAGGGAACATACAAAAGACCCAACAATGATGGGAGCGCCTCTCTCAACGAAAGATGGAATGCGCTCCGACGCCAACTCAATCACCGACAGTGCGATAAAAATTCCGATAAACGCCCAAATGATTGGGAGAATTGTTCCGATGCTACTAGGCTTCTCGCGACGGTATCCGAAGATGTATGCGACGGGATACGGAAGGTATTTCCATGGCGGCGGTGGAATAAATGGATTAATGAATCGATCAATGTCGAAGTTCCATTTCGTGGGGGCCAGGGACGGCATCGAGTTAATGTATGGCGACGTGATATGATTTGATAAGATCTGGTGGTGAAATCCGGGGTATATGCAGATGAGATCAGGCGATGTTGATGTAACCTGACACACTCAATGAAGAATGCGAAAGGTGAGTATGTAGCGTAAGAGAAAAGTAGTGAGAAAGTGACGTTAAATTGGATTAAAATGGCGTCGAAATGAAATAGGCAAAGCGTCAATCAAACTGAACCTTCTTTTCAGTCTCGTGTCGCAAAATAAGATCTCAGCTGACGATGGCTTCAAACATTCATCGACCAAAACCGAACAAACAAGCTTCCAGAAAAATGACAGCCGCGTTGCTCCTTATATCAAGCACTCTAGCCCGCGGAGATGATCCATTATTTCCCCTCCCTCATCTAAATCCGTGCGAAAAAAAAAACATGGCACCAAGGAAAGACGAAAACCGAGCCGATTCTACCGGCGTATAAAATTGGGTGAATTCTATTGGCATCAGTACCAGACGATTTCGTAACAAAAACTCGACAGTTGCTGTGCATGACCAGGCACAATGACGGCTAATAGTGGTCCTTTCCCCATATCTTCCTCTTTCGGAGCCCGGAGACATGGAGCGCCGGGGTTTGTTCGGAAAGGTGGATTTAGCATGACATAACAGGGTAAAAGCTAGACCTTTTTATTACTGTACCAGCGATCCTCTTTTCCTCTTTCAAGGCTGCCTTCCTTTTAACCTACACCGGACCGAAACCATGTTCCTACGCGGAATGCTTACCGTTTTTCGGTGATCCCGAAGTTCATGGCAGGCAACTTATCTCTACAAGATAATTCCTGCATCGTGAAACTGAGAAAATGCTTCAATCCAACCCTCTGATGGATCTCGTTCTTCCGTGAAGCCCACGCTTCGTAACCTCTCCGCACTCAATTGCCGATCAAAGGTCAACCACCAACCCACGCCATCGAGTTGTTTCCTCCCCGCGCCGACGCCTGCTTTCCTGCCATACTCCCCCAGGAGATGTCCATGAGTTTCGATGTATTCACTCAGTTGGTGCCCCTCCGCATTCTCCGGTGCGACACCGACGAGTCCGAAAAACGACGTGATGCGAGGCCACGCTTCTGCAAAAGTTGTCGGTTCCGTGCGATCGAGCATATTGATGACCTTCCCTCCGCACGATGACGGATTGAGTGCTGCATGAATCGCGATACGGCCAAGGATGCAAGACGACACAGACGTGAAGCGCGCATGGTAGGCTTCGCTGTTACCGGGAAATGTGACCTCTGCGCCAACTCCGTTATTCTTGGCATATAAAGAAAGATACTGCGCCCAGTGCAGAGCGAGAGAGTAATTTGATCCAATGGGACTAAAGCCTACGACGACATCGGGGCAGACCTCTGTCCATGTCCAATCGCGACCGGCTGACGCGTCGGTGAGGATATTACGAAACCAAGGGTAAGCGACGGTCTTTGCATAATCGGTGGGTATAGCATCGACCAAAGATTCTTTGAGGGGAGGCGTGAACATGCCGCCGGGGACGTAAATGCCATAGCCCTGACGGAGTTAGCGATTGTAAGTGAGTGAGGAGCATCGGGAGATGTACCCTTGTGCCACCCGAGTAAACGAAGGACTTTAATTTGGGAGAGAGCGTGTTCAGTGCGGATGCAAGATTGCGCATCATGTCGCAATTGATGTTGCATTCATCTTCGTGATTCTCATCGTGCGGCGCAAACACTGTCCCGTTAGCAATCGTTCATCCCCTGGACATAAAAGACTTACCAAAGTAAAACACATGCGTAGTCTTCTCAATTCCAGTAACCTTGTCACTCAATTGTCTTTCCAAACCACCACTCTTCAGATCCACACCAGATACAAGCTGTAGCTCTGGTCTGGCATCGGACTCTCGAGGCCAGAACGTTCTATCCGTGTCGACGGGACGGTTGCTCACGGCTGTAACGCTCGTAAAGGTGTTGGGTGCAGGGTAGTTTGAGAGGAGCTGATTGACAGCGGCCCAGCCGATGAGGCCTGTTGCACCAAAAACAAGAGCGTGGTTTTGGGGAGTAGACATTTCAGTAAGTTCTAATCTCAATTGGTCTTAATGTTAACTTTATTTTTAAGGTAATTCTGATGGATCATAGTCCATATAAGGAGACTGAAGCATTTGCTGTCATTATGACTCATGGGTACCGAATTCCGAAAACAGCTCGCCGACCTTACGGCATGATTCATCCACTAATTGAGCGTGTTAGCGCTTCAGGATCCTGTTAGCTATTAGCATTGCATTGCCACTAAATATGCATCTAAGAGAGAACTCAATTGATCCAGCGCATTGTTCCTTTGTGCATCTTGTAATTATTGTGCCTTAAATTCTTGTCTCGATTCCGCAAGTCTGTCTATCAAATGTAACGCTCCTAGGGTGAATATGGGCTTCGTGCTCATCGCTCAGGCCACTACAACGAACAAATCTCTAATTCTCGAAGGGGTTAGGGTAGTCACCCACAATGACCGATTGAAAGTCAAGCCATAGTACATAGCCGTCGAACTGACCAGTTACACCAATGGTTCATTATCTTGATCAGATGGAATAGGGATACCATTGATATCCGGATTCACTTTCTGTCTCTTCTCCAACCACCGTTTAACAAATGTTGGAATTCCATAGAATGAATCAAAGAACCATGCAGTGAAGACATCGGTGGTCGTTCCTTGCATGAAAGCCTGTACGCGGCCACCAGCCCAACTTCCGAACTCGTAAGGGGTGATTTCATACGCGGTCAAGTTGAAGAGCTTGGAAGAATCCCGGCCTGGGTACATGAGCTTTCCGATCTCGGGAGACTTGCCAGGTACGACCTCTGAAAAGCACATGATGTACATAGGCGCATCGCCAAGTGCGAAAGCTGTACTGTTCTTGGCGAAGGCGGAGTAATCGCTGTAGCGTTTATCTTTGGGAAGCCATGTTCCCCAGAACTGACCAAAGTTGTCGGCGACAGAAACTGGGAACCCGGCTTCTGCTTTGACGCCCCTGTTTTCGAAGATGGTATTGAAGAAGCTTGTCTGGTTACCATCGGGACCATTGGAATAAGAGTTTGAGAAATTGGTGAGCTTTTCAATGTTGTCTATCGTGGTGAAGTCGTTTGCAGCACTTGTTTGTCAATATCAAAGAGTATCAAAATGGTGTTAATGGACATACAGCAAAATTACAGTGACAGCACCGTCACCGGAAAGACCGGTGATGTACGAGAGAAGTTGTGTCAAGCCACCTGTACGAGCAGCGACGGCTACATCTGAACGAGCGTCATACGTTCTATAGACACCAAGGCCACCCATTCCAGACTGGGTACCACCGGCCGAGACGGAACGACAAACAATCGGAACATCGTCTTCTCTCAGCTTATACATATAATCTTTGATGTCAAGGTCGGTGATATTGACCAACTTCAAGTACCTTTCGAGGTTGGGTATCATTTGATTTGCTCATCGCTCTCTCCATGAGATCTCTTGATCAGACAAACCCTAAAATTGTTAGTATATTCTGTAGACAAGCTGCTACGAGATTTACAGCTTTGGCAGGGTGTTGTCGGAGGCGTTAAGAGGAAGCTTTCCCACTAAGGAACTCCGCATAACGCAATGGCTAGATCCAGCCAATATGCGAAGAAAGCCATGGCTTGAAGATTATTGTAGTTATTAGTTGTTATGTCTTGGCGTAGGAATGGTGCCGTAACACGAAATTATTTTGGATCTGTGTAGCCTTTAGTATATCAAGCAGCTGTGTTACACGGAAAGGAAATGTGTGGCTTGTTCTACTGTAATTGTTTTGCGAATCTATGGTACAAGAAAGGCTGTCGTGCGTTGTCATTTGATCCTTGCATTCAGGACGGGGATCGGGCACAGATTAACCTTTGTCTATTCCTTCTATAGTAGTTCATTCAACCAAACTCGTATATTATTGTGCTTTCATCACCCGAGTCCCGTACGCCCGGGTTCTTGATGGATTCCCTCGTCCCTAGTCTAGAATCTAATCTCAATGCATTATCCTCACCATAATTTTAGTTGTCTCACAACGGAACATATTCTACTGTTTCCACATCTTACTAAACCTCGCAATTAACAAGACAAAAACACCAGCGATGAGTGATAAGCATGTAGCTTTTTTCAGGTTAGTGTAATTGCAAGAGTGCTGTAGCAGGAAGAGTTTACTTACTGACTGTAAACGCCCATCCCACATCAATGCCGTCAATCATGGGGACTACTCCGCCAACACTAATGGCGCCAAAGCTATACTGAACAACGTACTTTCCTGTGATAACTGCGGTTCTATGCGCAGGACGTACTTCTGTATCATCGTTAGTATGATCACCTAACAGACAACCGTTGACTTACCGGCAGCATATGTATTCAACCCGCTGAACGATGCCATGAGTCCAAAACCTTCAATGAATGAGCTCACGATAGGTAACGCCATGCCACCAATCCTCTGCTGGACACTCCACCCATAGAGTAGAGTACCTAACGGTAGAATAATCAGAACACTAGGTAAACTACTGTTCAGTCGATCTTCAGGAAGTCTTTCGCCGTTCCGCTTGCGTATATATCTCTTGACTACCACATCAGAAACTTTACCTCCCACTGTGCTTCCTACAAGAAATCCTGCACCCGGAGCGAGATAAAACAGACCACTGGACAGAGGTGAGTCAAGGTTGAAGCGAGGATTGATTACACGGCGAACAGAGCTAAGAAGTCCGTATTGGTTGAAACCCAAAAGACCACAAGAGATATTCTACCCACGTAAGCACTTCTGCTTGGTCAAAAGGTTGGTAACACTTACAGCAAGAATAACTTTGGGATATGCATATTGTCGAAAGACGTGCATAGGGTTGAACGTTTGGATGATCTCTTTGCTTGTTCGAGGAGTTGGCTCGACAAGCTTTGGATTCTCAACTTCACTTGCTTTAGGGATGAAAAGTAAGGATAGTATCAGTCCGAAGAGAGACATCCCGGCTTCAACGCCGTATATAACTCTCCAACTGGTAAACGTTGCAATGATACTACCAAGAAGAGGCGCTGTACGACTTTAGTGAAAGGACATTGCCTGGGATCACGCGTTGACTCACCAATGGTATTCGCAGAGACACAACTCCCTAGAAAGAAACCAACAGCCGTCCCACGAACAGTCTACAACGTGTGAGCCATAGTTCTTATCCTTCGGTTTATGCTTACCGGATCAAAAATATCAGCAAGGATAGTCTGCCCAGCAACCAAGAAGAAGGGCCCTGTAGTTCCACCCAGGATCCAAAGTGCGGCAAATCCGGCCAAATTTGGTGCCGCAGCGCATCCAACGGCACAAAGACAAAGCACAGTATTCGCAGCAAGATATGCAGATTTCCGACCAATGATGGTACTGATTGGCAACCAAATTAATCCTGATAAAGCCTGTGCGACGAAAACACCCGCGTTGACTGTGGTGATGGTGGTGACGGGTATGTTCAGGTCCGAAGCTACTTCGATGGTCGCAGGCATGATGGCTGTGCTCCAGAATGTCATAGGGAGAGGCATCCAGCAGACGACAAAGAGGATGACCCATTTCCGCCAGGACGGTATTGAAGCGACATCATCATCTATTGCTCTGACTGGAGGTAGTGGCGATGTATCAGGAGTTGCCAACGTTTCTGTCTTTGGTTCGCTCATTGTGAATATGGACTGTTTCTACAAATCAGGAAATTTATACCGGATATTGGCCCGTTGGACTCTTGTGCTAAAACAGTTGAAAGAACGCCCGATGCTGGTAGTGAACCCAGAGCACAAAAGATTTACTGAAAAAAGCTCCTACACAGCACATCTCTCCCATTTAAGAACCATCCTCCCGCTCAAATCAATGCCAACAAGTGGACCTTCCATGACTGCATCAAGCGGTGTCGGCTCCTCAATGCATGATCGTCCAGATCGTCAACTAAACCCGTTCAATTCCCAGGTCTCTATCGGTCTCAAGGTTCAGATCAGCCGAATAACGGAAACATTTGCCGAGGTTGGCTAGAATCTGCTGACTCATCACGGTCAAATCAAAATTTCTGGCCGCAAAGTGTCGGCATCATCTACCGTTTTTTCCATCCTCTGCTACAAGTCACGCGAGCAACCGTTAACCAAAAGTAAGTCAATAATTGACAATACAGCGTTAGATCGGAGGTTTCAGCGGGGAAGAAATTGGGTCTGCGGATTGGTTCAGACACTTTACGGCTCTGTGTCTCACAAGCCTGACCCCCGAATTTATTGGATTTTAGAATTCTTGGTTACGCCATGACTTCTAATGATGAGAGTCCTCGCGATTCTGAGCTTGAGAGTAGAGATGATCTGGGCTCTTCGAATATCACACATTTGAGCAGTGGGAATAACCGGCAGAAGAAGACAAAGTCTACAGCGTGAGTGAGACATGCATATTGTCAAACTGGGGAGATTTGACTAATGAAACTTTAGATGTCGAAGATGTCATGCTCGTAAAGTTAAATGTTCTGGCGGTCAGCCATGCGAAAATTGCCGACAAGCCAGTAAAGGCGCCGAGTGTTCCTACCCACGTAAGAACAGACTTGTCAAAGTCAGCCAACAGTATGATTACTTTCCTTTCTTAACTATTTTTATGCTTATACCTGTGATAGATACATTGATGATCTCATTGCCGAGAATAAGCGTCTTAGGAACCAAAATGCAGAAGCCAAATCTCATCCAGAGACTGGCATCTCAGACGTTCCTATATCTTCTACCAATCAAACAGAAGCGCCTTCAACATTGCAGGGAACTCTATTGGAAGAAAGACCCTGGTTCTTTGACATGAACGTTCTTCATACCCCTGTTCTAATCGGCGAAGCTTCCGATGCCGCCTTTGCAACACGCTTTCGGCAGGCCATCTCCGAGCCGGGACATAGTCACATCCCAAGAGTCAACTACGCCCCAGACGAAACACTCCTTGCTCTTTCAGATGAGGATAGTCCTTGGCCTATCCCCTCCAGGGCACGACTTCTCGTCAATGTCGCGTTGAAATATGTTAGTCGGAGTTACTACATTGTACGGCGAAGCCAGATATTGGAAGGTCTTGAGCAGACGATTTTGAATCCTCACTCTACGGACTCACTTCTTAAAAGTAAATTATGGGTGCTGTTTGCTATTGGCGAGATGTACTCAACGAGAACGGCGGCCAAGGATAGGAACTTTCCAGGCATGGCGTATTTTGCTAGGGCCACGAGGATTCTTCGGATTGTTAGTGAGAGGCCGCGCATTGATGCCGTTGAAGTCCGTCTACTGCTTGTAAGTTATCCGAAATATCCATAGGATATAGCTGACCTTTCAGTCGTTCTACTCCCTTGCTCTAAACCGTCGCTATACAGCCTATGCTTTGGCTGGCTCATCCGTTCGCCTTGCTGTAGTAATGGGTCTCCATCTCAACGTGCCCGAATCACAACTCCGCGACGCTAGCGCCCGGGAACACAGAAATCGAGTCTGGTGGACGGCCTACAGTTTTGACCGCATGTGGGCTTCCAGACTCGGACATCCTGTAGCCGTCCGTGAAGACGATATAGAAGTCGACTTGCCTACTGACCCGGTTCTTGACACACCGTCGGATGATTTTGTCGACTCGTCTTATCTTATCGCGAGTATACGTCTTGCAAGCCTAGCTGCGAGGGTTATCAGCTCTATCTATACAAGAAAGCCGCAGCAAAAGACTCTCTCGCAAAGGGTGCAGGAGGCCTTGAGAGACCTAAGGGCTTTTGTGGAAGAACTACCTGCACATCTTCATATTGAGCCCACCGATGCTCCTGAGCCAAGTCCCAAGCCTCTGTCACTACACTTGTATTTTAATCAAGTAAGTATAGCTTTCCACCAGAGCTCCCATGTCTAACAGACCCAGATTGCTATAACAGCCACTCGTCCTATCCTTCTTCACGTCCTTCGAACGCATGTAGCAGCATGGGACACACAGCCTCGCACTGAACCACAAATTCCCGTCTCAGCCGTGACGCTTTCCGAAGCCTGCGTCCGCTGCGCACGGCACTCATGTCGTCTACTCATAGAATGCTGGATCGATGGTTCTTTCGCAACGTTTGATTACTTTTATACCCAATACCTTTTTGCGGCGGCCACAGTCCTCGCAATATCCAGCCTCATCGATGGCAAAGAAGCCCGCAGCGACAAAGAACAATTTGAGTCAGCGGCGCAATTTCTCGCACAATTAAAAGAGAACGGAAATTTCGCCGCTGAGGAATTCTGTCGACACATCGATGCTATGAAATTGTGCATGGCAACGCGACAGGGACAGTTTGTGCCGGACGCTGTGATGCAGCAGTTTGAGGGAATTGACGTGGGCGGGTTTTCGAATCCAACTGCTGGGATGGCACTGTCAGAGCCTTCTTTGCAGGAACTTTTGTCGCAGCCGGTTCTGGATTTGCAGTTTATTGACGCTTCGATGTATCATGATGGGGCGCAGGGGCTGTATTGGCCCGATATAAGTCCTGAGAGTTGGACTGCCACTGGATGGACACCAGGAGGGTAGATTCTTGCTCGAAGACATATTTACGTAACAAGTAGAAGTCTAGTAACTCATTCATATAAGATATATTTAATCAACCTCGAACCTTTAGAGATTCGGAAGTCAATCTTGCTCAAGCACCTCCCTAACAGCATCCTTACAAATCTACGTCAGGAGCCAAGATGATCTGATAACACATGTACACACCCAATTCGCAGTTCTATCGATACAAGGATGGGCTGTTTATGGAAGAGGAATAATCCCGCAACTTGCGTCCGTCCCGTGGGGCAGCTGCTGCACCCATGCTTACGGCGGCGTATGTGCCAGGTGGCTCCATTGTCACCTGGTGAGGTCTTTGGTGTCTCACACAATTTTTAAATACTACTCATGGCAAAATAGGATTGATCTAGTAAGTCGCAACACCACTTCACCCTCTATTATTCAAAATAGAGAAGGATTTGAATAGGCTGAACTGTGTGATCGATACAGCTCCCGGCATCTCCGGATCAGTATACAGACGTGATATCTCACAGTAACAGATTCTGTAAGGTCCTGAGACTGATGTTGACTTTAAAGGTCAACTTGACACATATTCAGAATGCCTTATAACTCTGTATGAACCCTAGAATCTCATAATTATGAATCGGCCAGACATGGGAATGACGCCTGTCTTCCAATGTGATATAATAGTCCACAACAAAGAATCGGCGTTGAGATTGATTATATACTCCGTTGTTATTGATTGCATCGAATAAGCTGACTTCCGAAAGAAACGAGATGCATCGCAACCATCAGGAGATAAAACGTCACAAGTCAAACGGATTAGGATTGTGGTATCACTATTACCTCTTCTCCAATTGGTAAAAAACGCGGGCACGTATCGGAAGCTCGGCTTGGCTTTTTGCCCCGTGGGGTTAGTGGCAAGGTTCACATGTTTGCGGCTCCGAGTCATCCCCAAAACGTCAACCCCAATTCAAAAGTGGTGAGATATTTTGATTTTCGAGCGATATATAATCTTGCTTGGCGCCTCTAATCTTGTTTCTATAATCGTTTCTGCTCTTCAAGTCTATCTCTCGAATACCCCATCTGTTCTTATCTTATTTTCGTACTCAAACAGCCTACACCAACCAATTCCACCATGTCCATCGTCCAACCCATCATCAGGGACCAATCTTTCCTGCAGGATGATGACGACTGGGACTCAGTCCACCACGTCGAATGGGAGACTGACGCGAATTTCTTTACTGGAAGTACTCTTAGACCTAGAACGCCCTTGAATAAAGCAACAGCCGATCACCAAATCACCCTCGCCCGCGCCGCAGCACTCATAATCCGCGCATCCCTCAACAATATTCCTATGGATATCCCGGACTTTGAACCTACAACCCTTACAGGTTTCAGAAAGAAGCTATATCAATGGATGAGTAACTACAATTCTTCGCATGCCGGGAAGTTGGTGTTGGGAGATGTAACTATGACTGTCACTATCGAGATCCTCTCCTCCCTTTCCAAAATGGGCGTGGAGGGTGAAATCCTTGATAAGATCGGTCCTAATCTTGGAGGGATTCTCCAGGGGACCGTTGATCCAATACCCTTGCTGGCTGATGATAACAAAATAAATCGCATGCAAGATGGTATGGAGCTCGTCCAGAAAATGAGGGCACATCTTCGAGAATATCTATCTTGTTTCGCGACAAAGCAGTCTGTTCTGAACGTCCTCGAAGTCGGAGCAAGCACGAACGACAACACTCAGACTCTCTTTAGTGCTTTCGCAGAGCAGAAGAATGTTTCCTATACCGTCACCGATCGGTCGCTTCCTGTACTTGAACAGACAAGGACACCCTTCGAGGGTATGTTCAAGCTCAAGACCCTCGATATCAACCAGAACCCCCTTGATCGAGGTTTCAGTCCAGAGTCTTTTGACGTGGTCCTAGTCAACAATATTCTCTATACCGCAGATTCTCTGGGGGAGGCGTTGAAGAATCTGCGAAAGCTTCTTGTCCCCGGTGGAGTCATTGTTCTTGTTGGACTTTCAGATATGTCGCCAGCGTATAACCTTATCTTCGGCATGAATGAGAACATGTGGTCCAGTACGCCAATCGAACAGTCCTTTTGTTGATCGAATTGCTAACGATACGCCTAGATGAAAGATGTGAGCAATTAGAATACCCTTCTGTAAGCGAGTGGAACAATGTTTTACAGAACAACGGCTTCAGCACTCTCGAACCAGCGACAAAAGCGTTTGATCATGTCGGACAGTCATCCTACTGCGTCATTGCAACCGCCATAGCATCTACCCAAAATCTAATGACCACCATATTTTCTGATCCTCAGGGCAATCTCTTTAGCTTCGCGAACCAGCTATCGACAGCTTTGGCGGAAGGCAACACAGCATCTATCATCTCACCAACTCTGCCAAATGACGTATCGTCAAGATTCATTTACGTTGTTCTTGATGACGGCTCTACTTCTCCTGCAGAGTATGAAACGCTTACCCAGGCAAAGAATGTTTTGTGGATCACTATGAACGGCGATGGTACGGGAACTCGAGACATGGCCGTGATAGAACACTTTTCGCGCAGTGCTCGTAAAGCAAACGATTCTCTCAAGCTTGTAACACTCGAAGTGAAGCAGAGATTCCCAGAGTATGCGGGTATTCTGAGGGTGGTTACGCGTATTATACAAGTGTCGTTTCAAGAGGACCGAGGTACACGGACAGAACTTGAGTATGAGTATATCAATGGAAGGGTGCTTGTACCGCGTGTAAAGAGCTTGGGGGTAACGAGTAAGAGGATCTAGGTTTATCACGTGGTTGTTTCCCTCTTTTATTTTACCATTTGTCGTTTGACGTAACCTTTTGTCCATCAATCTTTATCTCTGCGTAACGCAAAGTTTGTTCTCAAGATGGTTTCAAGAATTGAGTTAAGGTTATCAATGTATTTAGGTTTAGCCAACTGGAGTGCAGCAAGCATGTTTTAATATGAAATGAATTCAATTTTCACTTAGACGACGTCTGGGAAATGGATAGAATGTCATGTACTTTAACCTTGTTTGCGGTTTAAGGGCCGTGATGGCTGAAATTGAAGTCACGAAAGGAAAGGTCTTGATGTTGGGCTCACATGTGGGCTTATTTGCTGCCTCGCAGATGTGTCGTCAAATGTTATTTGAAGAAGGTTAGAGATCCCCATTGTTGAAATTCAATCTAAGATGGTATTTAAAATGCAGCATCACCAGAATTCCTTTCAATTTTACCATCCATTCATCCATCAATCCTCATCCTACATCAAGTTACCAAGCCATCACCACTTTTACATCCTTTCTACGATTCCATCCCTCTCTTTTAGAAGCTCTCGCTTTGTTAAGGCTATCAAACGACCTTTGTTCCATTCAGATCAAAGCTCATTTACTCTGTTACCAGCAAAATGTCCACAGCATCCGAGAACAAGCATTCTATGCTGCAAACCTGCTCTTACCATCGAAGCAAGTATCACTTTCCCCTGCTTCAGACGAACTCTAGAAATGTCCCGGAGACAACTTTCAAGCCTCTCGGCTTACCCACCTCACTCCCCAAGACCAACATTTTGCCCACGGATGAATCGACCAAGGCATTTCCCCTCTTCGGCCTGCCGCGTGAGATTGTTCTGGATATTCTCATTCTGCTCGACGTCAAGTCATTAGATTCCTTCCGCAAAGCTAGTCGTAACGCACGAGGACTAGTGAATTCAATTCTCGAGTATCAGCAAGTTGTGAGATACGGTCCTGAAGGTGTCAAGGCTCTCTACCGAGCATGTCTAAATGAACAGTTCACATACAGAGACCTGCATCGTGCTTTGATCACAGAGAATTGCAGGTTCTGTGGAGAATTCGGTGGTTTGTTGTTCCTCTTGACCTGTACGCGATGCTGCTACAACTGTCTTCGTACGGCACCGGCGATGGCTGTCGTGGATAGGAGCTATATAGGTCGCAGATATCACGCAATGATTATGCCACCACCCCTGTGCCAAGGTCGCCCGTCGTGTTCATGTTGTGAGAAGCTCAGCTCAGCGACTTGTCGCTCCATCGAAATTCAAGACTGGCTCAGTCCCGATCGTATGCGGCAAAGTCCGGATGACATGTGGTGCAGTACTAAGGGCGTGCTGGCGAGTGACGTGCTGGAAGCGTATCGGTCATTTGGATCCTTAACTGAGAAGGCCGTCTTCATTCTCGAACATGGTTGGCTTCATTATCGCTCAGCAGCATGTGTCGCATACCCGTGGCTCAACCGGCGGACGATGAAGGCTGAGCGCGGTGTAAGCTGTAAGGGATGCCACGATGCTTTTGTTGTAGCGTGCTGTGAGTTCTTTCGCCGGAGATCGACCGTTCCCAACCCTATTTACTTTGGCGGCGCAAACCGCGATAGGGCCTTTTCTGAAAGTGGTTTCCAGAAACACTTCGAGTCGTGCGAGAAGGCTCAGAAGATCTGGGATGCAAGTGAAAACGGCTCAAAAGAGATCGAGGACTCCGAGACCACAAGAAACGGAGGACACCACCTCTCACCAGGTCACATGGAGAGCCACAACTATATGCAACACGGCTTAATACGCGACTTGCCATATCGGGGCGCCTAAGGGTGTCATGGTTGGAGGACTCGATCTCTTTGAATTTGAAGTACAAGTCTTGAGTCCCGCATTTGAATCTGCTATATGTAATCGATACAAAGTTAAGAAAAGAATAAAATGTCAAAAAAAGGAGCCTACAAACAGTGATAGTACTAGTGAGTAACTGGATGTTACACTAATACTGTAATACTTGGTTAATGACATGGCGTAGTATTTGAACTTCTTATCCTCAAATAAACTACGGAGTAATAAGATAAGAATCTCATTCGAGCACAACATGCCTGTCATAATCTGTCATGAAAGCGAATCCACCTCGTTCTCGCTTACAGACAAACTAACCATATATGTAAACCCATTCGAAGTTCTAAGCCACGCTGAACCATGATCGGACCTCTCCCATTGGTTGAACTACTACATAAGGATCCTAGGGCTGAAACGTTGTGGTCTCGATGCCGCTTTACCCGATGACGAAGATAGCATGTCCATATGAAATCAATATAAGACCTCACTACTGCTCTCGAATTGGAGTTTGGATCAGAACGATTCATTCAATCTTGAAACTCGTATTGCCAACAACTCTTCCTTCCAACGATATTTGCAATCTTGTTACATATCTTCACCATGTCCCACAGCAAAGAGGCAGAGCATAACGCCTACCAGGCCCAGCCTCAACAACCTGCTGCTCCAGCATACACTGCAGCAGGATCCTCATCACAATCTCATCCTCAATCAACGGACAGACTTCCCACCGCAGAGAATCCCTTCGATTTTCCTGAATCCTCTCTTCCCACTTATTCAGAATCTTCAACAAGCACTCAAGCACCTGTCGCAATTCCCCAAGAATCACCCAGCCCAACATCACCCTTTCTCAAAGCCTACGCGCCCGCTCTTCTCGGCCACGGCATCACCCCAGAAGCATGGTCTTCTTTCCTTGATACCATCTCCGCTTTCATGACGGCAAAGGTCGGCGAGCGAGCCATCAACCATGCTGGAGACATCGCCAAGAATGTGGGTCAGCAACCCGCTGGCTACGTCCAAGGAGTCGGGAAGCATGCCAAGAGTATTGGCAAAAGCATCGTCACAAACACAAAGAAGGGAAACATTGTCGGCGCAGCAAGTGGAGTTGTCGGCGGTGTTATATCCCTCCCTCTACATGCTGTATTAGGCGCTGTTGGAACCATTGTTAATCTCCCCGGTCGCACGATCGCTGCGGCTGTGCAGAAGCCCAAGACTCCTGCCGAAAGAGCTGTCGCATACGTCGCTGTTGCCAATCGCGACTGGTTCAACAAGAGAGGTCTGCATGCTAGTCTTGTTAATACTAAGCAGCTTTCTGAGATAGTCGGTGTTTCCGTCAAAGCACTGATGGAAGCTTCAGCAGAAGGAAACAAGAGTGCTGGACCTTTGGGACCCATCAGTGCTTTGAGTGATCATATTGCTCATCTCGAAGTTAAGGGACCTGGTGTTGTTGATGTTAAAGAGGAGACATGGTGGTTGACGGTGGTCAAGATTGAGGCTACATCATGAGCGATTTTATCTCATTCCACCATTTCTGTTTATTTTATATTTTATTTTATTCGTTGTCAGGGTTAGAAAGGCGTTGTTCTGGGAATAGACTCAAATTTCACTTTATCTTGTTCATTTCCGCTGTTGACAGTCCACTAATAATATTAATAAAGCTGGGTCACGATTATTTACCCCGCATGCGCAAAGTAACGCCTCGTGAACCAAATTCTCGTCAGCCGATTTCGCTCACGAGGCACAAAGGCTGAGTCAACTATACACATGCCGCTATTCCATTATCTACCTTCTTATCCATCTATATCTCAATCCGCCCCTTCTCAATCGCTCCTAATAGCGCAAACCTTACTGAGCTAGGCTCATCTCAACCACCATGGCACCGAGCACACAAGCTGTTTCAAGCTACCTTTCAAGCCTCTTCAGCCTCGCGGGAAAAGTCGCTGTAGTGACAGGAGGCAGTTCTGGAATTGGACGAGAAATGGCTATCGCGTTGGGCCGTTCTGGATGTCGGGTTGTTCTTGTTGCGCGACGGCCGAAACCGTTGCAGGATACTATTGATCATCTCGCTGATCTTCACGTTACCGCCGAAGCTATCGTTGCAGATCTTGGAGACCAAGCATCGGTGCGAGATGCGATACAGGCTATCAAGGCGACCGTTGGGGCGCCAGATATCCTCGTCAACGCTGCGGCTGTCAACTATAGGCCTCATATGAACGATCTTTCACAAGGAGCGTGGGATGAGACAATCGCTGTCAATCTCACCGCGCCGTTCACGCTAGGCCAGGCCTTTGGACCAAAGATGGCGGAAAACGGCTGGGGCCGTATTATCAACATCATCAGCCAACAAGCCTTCCGATCCTATGGCAATAGCGGCGCTTACGGGGCATCCAAAGCAGGCCTACTCGGTCTCACGCGGTCGCAAGCAGAAGCATGGTCTCGTCACGGTGTTCTTTGCAATGCTATCGCACCTGGTGTTGTAGACACGCCGATGACCCGTGTCGCATTTAACGATCCTGCAAAAGCTGAGGCTCACGCTGCGAGGACGATGACAGGAAGAAATGGCATGCCGAAGGATTTTGCTGGGATAGTTGTGTATTTAGCGAGCGATGCGAGTGCGGCAGTGACTGGTCAGACGATCTTTGTGGACGGGGGGTACTCTTCAACGTGACTAGAGGATCGGTACCTTAAGATCGGATAGAGTCGTCATGGTATCGATTTTTGGCAGTGGGATGGGACAAGGTCAAGAACTGAAAGAATGATTGGTATGCGTGCAAGGAGCTGACGGATATAGATGGATACCCAAACGCAAATCATTTAACTTTTCACGCAGGTTGCTGTAATCTGGCTTTTGATTTTTTTCGCCAGCAACCCCAATCCCGTCGCTATTCTTTCTTTTGTTTCCGGATCTACAATACCATTCATTGTATTTATATACCACAAAAACGTTCCGAGATTTCAAACGCTGCAGGCCTTCAGCCATCACAGCCTTTTTGTTACAGGGTAGGTCATGGCTTAGCCAAATAAATCCTTAACAACCCTACCCCCGCTCTTTGTACGCCACCATATTCAGCTGGGCTAAAAATAGTGTAACCAGTCAACATGGTGAAAGATCGAGTCAAACAAGGCTGGCATTCATCAGTCAGACAACATTTCTTCCTCTGTTGAATTTGATCAAAAGCCTCAAAAATGCCGCACCTTCAACCTCTTTCCTACACTCGAATACCATCTGATCATATTCGTCTTCTCCGCATCAATACAGATGAGTCAATTCAAGATACAGGCTTTCTTGAGGTAGTATCACTTGATCAAGTACCACCATTCTACGCCCTCAGCCACTGCTGGGGTACTCAAAACCGCAACGCCGTTGTTCGAATCGATGGGCAGCTGGTGGATATCACACCGAATCTTGCAGCTGGGCTAAAAGTGCTGCAAAAGCTAGCTGCTAATGCTTCCCACTTTGAATCCCCACTTAGGCACATCTGGATCGACAGTATATGCATTAACCAGCAAAGCATTCCAGATCGTTCCTCACAGGTGGTTCTTATGAGGCGGATCTACTCGGCCTCGGTAACTACTCTGATTTGGCTTGGTCCTGAACCTTCTTGGATCTCATCAGTGTGGCGGCTACTTGATCAGATATACAATGTCTGTCAAACTTACCATCCCGACGTGGAGATTGAGGCCGATATCCCTACCAGTACCTATTCAGACCCTTTTCATGCACTCAGTGGTCTTCCATCATGGGATGACGGTAGCTGGGAAAAACTGACACAAATGATGGAAATTCAGTGGTTTTCCCGGATCTGGGTCATTCAAGAGGTTGTTCTATCTCCACAAGATCCTATCATCATCTGTGGTCAACATCTATATCCATGGCACAAGCTACAATGGGCAAGTGCATGGTTACGCCGGACAGGATACTCGAGACTTCCGCAGATTCCGGAAAAACTACTCAACGTGAGTAATATGGGAAATCTACGGCATTGTCGAGCCAAATGGCCTCTGGACGCTTTGATGTCATTCACTATGACAAAGTTTCATGCGACGGATCCGAGGGACAAGATATTCGGCCTTCTAGGTATAGCTGCAGAGTGCCAAGACCCTTCAAGGATTCCAGAAGCCTTGAAACCCGACTATAGTGCTGACACAGCACAAACATACCTAAAGGTCGCACGCTTCTTGCTTGAGAACGGAAGCTCACTTGCCGTGTTGACTCGCGCACACGGCGCTGACGGTGCTCCAATGAGAAAGCAACGCGTACAAGACTTGATAGGTTTGCCTTCATGGACACCCGACTGGAGCGATTTTCGAGTTTTCAACAAAGGCATTCGAACAAGTCTGGCTCGGGCACACTTTTCAGATCGGGAAAAGCCTCCCAGATTGGGCTTTGCGGAATCTCACACTGCGTCGGCTGGGCTTCACACAAAGCTTCATACCTCTGAGGATATTTCTGTCCTTCGTGCTAGTGCCGTGAAGCTTGCAACAGTAAGGTTTTGCTACTATTTCGACGAGAACGAGGCATCCAAGGACGAATTCAAACATACCCTCGACTCGAAGCTTCGTGCAGTGTGGAGCGCCGCCCTTTCAGTCTTGGAGGTAACGAATTTAGCTTCTTGGGCAACGACCTTCATTAAGGTTACGACGGCCGAGCGATACGACCTTATTGACCGGTCCTATGAACAGACTATCAAAGATGGTATGGCATATCTAGTTCAGCAATTACAGCAGGACGAGACAAAAATGACTTTACCTTGTACCGACGATAGGATGAAGTCTATAGAACTGCTGCGACAGTTATCGATTGGTGGAGACGCTAAGGAATATGTCACTCTGGCGTACACTTATTGCTTTAACAGGTGTTTTGTGGTAACCTCCACTGGAAATGTTGGAATCGGTCCGTCGGATACGCAAGTCGGTGATTGCGCGGCAATTATTCTCGGTAGCGACGTGCTGTATGTTCTACGCAACAATGGTTCTTCGTGGCTTTTCATTGGGGAGCTATATTTGGACGGATATATGAAGGGAGAAGTAACCAAGATGATGGAACAGGGTATGGTTCAGGAAGATGTGGTGGACATAAGGTAGTCTGTCAAGGGTACAGATGACTGACACTAACCTTCTATGGGCGCAGAAGATTTATCAAAGATAATCTGAAGACGGGACTTTCTTTATAGGAATACCAAGAGCAGGAGGTTCATTTAAGGTATCTGCGTGTGATGTAAGAGAATTAGGCGAACAAATAGTGTGTGTTATCTGAGATATCAACGCAAATCACAGCCGTCAACGCTCATGACCTGCCCCTCGTTCGATGTATGACGCAAAAAAGAGTGAGGATAAGAAGACCACCATTCCAAGGTGCCTTTATGAGAAATTTTCATCCACCGCAAATGCGCCTTCTCAGGACGAGGAGAAGTGAGGATTTGGCCCACGTATAGGAACGACCAAATATTTCTACTAGTGCCGACGTACAAGTCCGTACTTGCATCGACTCGTAGTGGTTCGAGCGATCTATCGAAGCGAAATTGGCCCAGGCATCTTCGATTACCATTCTCGTATTCCACCAGCATCCCAATGATAGGTTTGTGTGGCATCTCGACGTCTCTGCAAAGGGTTACCTCGACAACATCGTCCATACTGCAAGACGACATGAACCAGGGTCCATTGCGCTTGGTACAAACTACTGGAAAGTTTGGTACTATAGAGACAGGCATGGGCTTCTCAATAGGTGATACGACTTCTTCAGATGCGATGTATCGTATAGCATCTAGGAAATCGTGCCTGTAATCATTGATGAAAATTTTCGACCCGTCCGGTGAGGGTTTTATAATGGTATCAAGTTTTGGACAATCTTCTAATGAGCGAGTAGCCCCAAATAAAGCACTTCTGCCTTTACTCGTGATAAACTAAAATGATAGAGTTAGAAAGAACAATCCCTATCACAAGACTTTAACATACCGCTAGACAGGCCGCGAACGGCCTCTTGTCAAACAATGCCTCCCCGTAGCGCCGGCAGATATCGGTCACATATTCTCCCTTATCAAGTGGCATATAAATGAAGAAGCCAACAGGCCACGAATGTTCTATCTCAGCATAGAATCCGGCCTCCATACCGGACCTATGCGGGTAGACAGCAGCCGTGCTGTCCCCATCAGTGACCGCGGTGTATCCAGTAATACCCTCACCGTTGCATTCGAAAGAAGCCAACCGAACATCTTTGTGGTAGTGACTCATGCCCAGACCTAAATTCAGTAGATCCACGGTGTCTGAGGGATGGTCTGGTTCTGCCCAGCGGGTGCCATTTCCGTTGCCGTCTATACCAATAAGCTCAGGGATGATCACGTCACTAACCTTCTGGCCCTTGATATCTGTTAGCAGGTACCTGTGTATCATGTAGTCGTACTCACATCTGACTGTATGGCAATCGTTTTGTTGTCAGGCATACCAGGAAAGCTTCGCCAATACGCGTCCGAGATCGGACCAGGACTCAACAGTGGTGCATCTGAGGAGCAGAACTTGATAGCACGAACACCACGATAATCTTCTGCAAAGTATATCCTTCCTGCCTTCTGTTCTTTCCTACTCAGAACTGTATATCTTTCTCCATCTGGAACCGTATTTGTGAGATTCTTGACATAACGTACACCATCAATGACTGAATAGGTTGCATACACGTGCAGGTCCAGTCGGATCGTTCGGGTAGGCTCAAGCTTTCCCAGAGACCGCTGCTCATTAGTGATAGCAGCGCATTCATGAACGAGCATCTCAGCTATCGTAGCTAATATACCGGCTGGAAACCTAGCCGACAGAACGATGTTTAGTCTTTCTGCTAAAAT
This sequence comes from Fusarium aywerte, assembly GCA_013186375.1. Taxonomy (NCBI): domain Eukaryota; kingdom Fungi; phylum Ascomycota; class Sordariomycetes; order Hypocreales; family Nectriaceae; genus Fusarium; species Fusarium aywerte. The sequence goes on from JABCQV010000239.1 coordinate 96,964, forward strand.
TTGTTTCGTGCGAGTGAAACGTCGGTTCTGTTCATACAACGTTGGTGGAAAGGTAAATTGGCCCGTGACTATGACCCTGTGAGTATCGTGCTGTTTGATTCTTCGACATTTGTCGTGGAAGAACGGGACGCGACGGCCCTGCTTTTCGCAAGCCTTGCCACAGGCGTGTATCCGTACGTCTTTACTGTTGTCGTATTCAATATGCATCGTATCGAGGAAGAATTCCTGGGTAAACTCTTCATTTTCGATATCTGCTCTTGTGTTAGATTCATGTTGTGATTGGGGCGCTTTGAACTGACTGACGTGCAACAACCAGGTCATCGTCCTCCAAGTTGAATAAACAGAGTCTACATCTCCGGTCTTCCATACACAACAGTGGAGTTGCTGAGTGTTTCATTGAGGTATCTAGGTTCCACAAACGGTTAACGTGCGGTCTGATAGTTCGTGCTTGAGGAGCCTATCGTGATGTCCCTTTTCGAAGGAACTCGACAAACACTAGGTTATCGGCTCTAGAATTATTGTTAAATGCCTGCCACGCAATTTTAAAAACGAGGGTAACACAGAATTCAATAAAGTTCAACGACAGAATGTGCCCTTCTAGGCAACAATGTGGTATTTATATTGATGTCCTTGTCAGCCGGAGCGGGCTAATAATTTCCCTCATGTCATCACGAGTTACCGTTGACCCACTCAAACGACTCATCGACGATTACATTCCAGGCTGACATGGATGGAGCCTTTGATTTCAGTTTATATTTGTGCTACAGTAACATAATTTGTAAGCTTTGAGGAGCGACTTCTTTCAGGTATAGGTGAAAAGACATAAGTAAAAATGGAGTCGCTAGTTTCATGGTGGCGACTAATACCAAAGATGATGCTACCTGCCAGTGTAATGGTCTTAATTATTTTACTGTTTTCCTACACTTTGAACCCGGCAGTAAGGTTGTAGCATAATATACTCAATCGAAGCTTTACATAAACCTGACGACATGTACCAATCTGTAAGATATCGTACGAGCGGCTCAATTTCCTACGTGGATCAACGACCAGTCATCTGCCAAGACGTCTAGACTACACTATCTTATTCCCGCCTCCGAACCCTCCTTGAACCTTTGCGCAAATATAATACCTGTGCTCGCCAATCGGTATCTGATTCCGCCCAGACCTCAAGGGTACGGGCACGCTTCCACCATCTAGTGTCTTCGGTACCGACAAAACCGACTACTATCACTGTTGATCATGAGTCGGCCTTTACTTGCACCCAATGCGAGAACGTGGATTGGGTGCGCAGCATTGCCTTCGACCCGCCAGGACACCGCAGTATCATAAAAAAGAACAACCCCAAAAAAGAAACATCGCTTCAAGTCATTCACCATCTAGATCAGAAACGTAAAGCTCGGCACTAACATCCCCACTGGGAATATCTACCCTCTTTACCATGGAACCTGCAGGAAGGGTAACTTCATTGACCGATATATGGACCTCTGGCTGTATCCAGTAGCGAGGAAACTGTTGGAAGCTGCTTCAAAGACTCTGGAAGCCAAGGAGCCTTTGTCGGAACGAACGATGCACGGACGTCATTGGATCTCTTCTCGGTACTATCCTGAGGATGAGGGCGAGTCGTATATTCTTGGAGGGATGTATACGGACTCCCAAGATGGTGGGGGAGAATTTCATCCCTCTTACAGACTTTTGTAAGAGTTACTTAGACAAGCTTGCGCCCGAAATAGTACCTTGAATACGCGATGTAAGCTGGCAAGCACTCGATGAAACCGCGCGAATAGGGTCAATCTTCTAAGTAATGAAAGTTGGAAAAGTGATGAAAGCGGCAGTTGGTATACTGTCCGTATTACAAGGTAATATTTGAAAGTTCAGAAACAATAACTCTGAGTACGTGGAATTAATAGAATAACAGTCCCGGAGAGCAATGGAAATGGAGATTATCTCTTGCATCTCAACGCTACAATGATTTATTACGGCGCTGCCTAGAAATAACACTTCATTATGGCAAAGGGACAAAAGTTCTGCTTTGAAAACTCGAGGTGGATTTATAACTTATGAGCATGGGCCGCTAGCCTGTGGATCACAATCATTTCTACCAAAATTTGCTCTCCTAGAGATCTCTTTATTTTAGCAAATCTTTCAACGCTGGCGGCTCTTCTCTACGCTCCATGCCCATTCGACTTGAGCCTTCTTTTTATTGATGTTGACCCTGTCCCTTCACTTCTCTTCTCTAATCCAACCTTTTCTTATATCCAGTACTCATATACTCTCGATTATTCTTTCCTATCTTCTTCTTCCTCCTCAAACCAGGCTCATTTTAAAGCACCTGGAATACCTTCCCGCTCAACATGGCTCCTGAGCAGCCTATTTCGCCTCCGCCGGGGTTCCCCCCCTTATAACTCAGAGTCCGACGACGGCCTCAAGTGGAACAAGGCCTATATCCAAGCTTGGAATGAACGGAGGTGGCTGGGCAACAATAAAATAGATACACCAGACGAGACTTACAGAAACATCTGATCATAGTATTATCCAAAGTTGATCTAAACTTATGAAAGATATCTAGTTAAAATACTTCCTAAAACTGACCTTAAGGTTTTTCCTGTTATCTTACTTCCTCATTTAACTATATTCTCCCCCTACTAAGTCCCCTTATTCCATACTCTTGGAGATAGCGAAAGCTGATTATACGGAGAGCGCACCAGAAGCTAAGATATTAGCTCACAGCAAATATATACCTAGGCAGAAGACGTACCAGTATGGGTGGCAATATGACGCGCTAAAGCTACAAGGTCTCCGATAATCCTTATGCTACGGATTATGCATTCCTTGCCCTTCTTTTTATAGTTATCTTCGACCTCTTGGACACGCTTTATTAGGGGCAGTTAGCGATATCGACATGAGGAAGTTGAGGTAATCCGATCTTACTATAGCGCTATCTATAGGTGTGAACTATTGACAAGCTCAGAGCCCCCAAGGAATCAACCAAGAATATATACAACCACATAATCACCAGAGGCAAAACAGCCGAAAAGCTTGATCAAACGATAAGTTAGGCCATTATTGTACCATAATTAGTTCTGTACCATTACTATGAGACGCTGGAATTAAGAATTCGGACAATAAGTCTATTTACTCACTGCCACAGTTCTCCATCAACAGCCTTGACCGATGTAATCCAAATCTCGAAGACATCTTTGCCAGTTCTGCCATGAAACCAGGCACGCCACCAGGAATTTCCTTGCTATACCATTCTTTGGGGTTGTCCATTGCGAGTGTGGCCTCGTGCATCTCTGTCAAATCTCTACTGTCCCATATACCCTCTCTCCTGTTGAGACTTCTTAGAAGATTCAGTGCGCGGTCCCGGTGATGAGTCTCTGAGCAGCACCATATGACGAAGGATAGACTGGATATGAGATCGCCGTCTAGGGAGAAACTTGGCTGGCCGGGTATAATCAGTCTTTGTGCAAAGACTTCCGCGGCATCGAGGTAGGCCTCCACGGTCTCAGGTGTTGGATCAGAATCATCGAATAGCTCGAGAGACATGCTCATCCTCCAGAACTCCTGCTGTAAATTGAGGTACAGAAGCTGCGGCGATGTCCACTCTTGGTACTCCCACATGGAAATGTATTTCTTGGTTAAGTCAAAACGCCTGCTCCAGGCTTGGAATCTTTGGTCTAGTTGGTCCCATGATTGTTCGATGAGGACTCTTGTGGAAATGTCCAAATCTCGAAATGATGTTCCGGGACACGCTTCTCCACAAGGCATAGTGGACATCAACTCGACCGTTTGAACATCCAGTCTTCTCAACGCACTAGCTGCCTCGTCGAGATCAAGGAAGGGCTCGTCGGAGTTCTCCATACTAGAAGTAAGTGCAAAGTATCCCGATCGTATATCGGGGATTATAGTATCTTCCATAAACGCCGACGCTTCACAGCCTAGACTTGAGAACATGTCTAGCAGTTTGGTCGCAATCTTTGCTTCGTATGCGTTGGTGGCTATGATTGGTGAAGATAGAAGACGCGTGCCCGCACGGATGTGTCGGATTGACTCGGCATATCGACCAGTGAGACCCTCAAAGGCAACAAACAAGAGACAGCAAACCAGAGTACACTGCATATCAAAGGCCGAGTTAAGCGACATGTAAGGTATGATGTGCGTGATAGCCTTGTTATACTGCTGCATGGCCAAGCCTTTCAGCTGCTGAAGTGGAGAGCAGGTTTCTTGCCCTACCATGTAGAAGCGATGCGCCGCACCGACAGCTATAATAGCATGCTTGATGGGTTCGCACTGATGTGCCAAAGGTAAGACAACTGTCAAGTAAAAGTTTGATGAACCAGGAGCGCAAGTGAGTTGTGTCGAGGTCCAGTGATGGAAGTGGTGGAAATAGCAGCTCTCGATAGATGTATCAGCAACGCTAGGGTTAAAGACGGATATGGGATATGCCTTGGTGGGTATAGGCATAACGGCGCGCTGCTGGAGCTGGGCTTTGTCGGGTACTGCATAACCATCGCATTTGACGCGACCCTCATGACAGCGACGACAGGTTGGCTTTCCTTCGTCACATTTGAGGTGTCTGACTCTAAAAGGTGTTAGAAGGATATGTTATAGCGTTGTTATCAGGACAAACATACTTGCTGAATCTCATTTATCAGTTACGAATTCGAAAATGCAAGTGGGTATCTCTTATACGACGTGGGATAAAACATACCAGGTTAAGCATCCAGTACGGACTTTGGGCTTGGATGCACGCTGCCATTTTGGTTTCTTAGGCATAATGGCAAGCTTATTTTGGTTCGCCGTCTTCATTTTCGTTACACAGGCTTTCTGATTGATGTAAATGGCGCATAGAAGAAAACTCGGTCGACCCGGAGAGAACATTGGAAGGAAGTTATCTTGTTGGACGAGCCGTACAAGGGAAATATCAAAGATCTTCTGCGTGGAGTCTTCAGGGGGCGAAGCCAAGACGCTAGGAGATGCCGAACCCTGGTCTATACGGTGTAGCCAATAAGAACCTTATTCGGGGATGAAACTGGGTCCCATAGCATTGATGCTTCTGACTTCTGACAGTCTTTGTTCTGTGTCACACCGAAACTTAATTTCTAGTGCTTCCTCATGTCTCAGTACCTGAAAATCCGCCAAGGAGATTGTCAGCTGCAGAAACTTGAGATATGTTTATGTTTGAGGCTGTGTTTCAAATTACACCGAATAAACTAATGCAGCTCATTCGTTGTACTGCCATATGAGGACTAACGGCTGATATAGCTTTGTTCTGCCGAGCTTTAAGGCTCAATTTCAGTTCCTTGAACCGGCATTACATATACTAACGAGCTTCGCTTGATGAAAGGTGACGTAACACTCAATGTTGCCTTACAATAATGCCGTCCTTTTCGGCGTAGATTGCACAACAGTCTAGACTCTCTGCACGTCTGATGTGATCTGATAAGTCACCCTGCTGTCCGTACTGTCGGCCCCGGCAAAAGTTCCTTTGTGCCAAGGCTGTGTGCACGTAATGTCCCCAGATTTTCACTGCCACGTTCGGTTCCGAGTTGCCGTCAGCCCTTGTTTATACGTGAGGCTAACGATCTGGGTATCTCCATGCAAGCGACAAGCTTTTTGCTGACACTTGCATCATATCACATGTGATATTTGCTATGGTTTGGGGTCGAGACTGACTTTGCAATATCACTTTGTAGACATTATTTGTATACTTTTAAATAAGGTTATTGACAGTGACAGGTGACGTTGAAACCTCAAGCAGGGATCTTTTAATCTTTAGCCTTCACCTTGTTGTATAGAAATGCTATGACGGAGAATAATCCAGGCTTGAGGCAGTTTTCTGTGCCCAATAACTCGATGATTACTGTTTTGTCCGATCGATTGCTTTGTATGTAACGATCACATCTTCTCCATTCAACCTTTTTCAAAGGCGTCCTTATACATGGCATTGCAAATCGGAATTAGTGGTATATCAGCTGCCCAGCGACGATGTCAACAAAGTAAATCGTACACCACAAGTGCCGATGAGAAGTCCCGACGATCCCCATCAATTTTTCGGCATGTCTTGTTAAGCCCTTCTTCCAGTCACCTCTGCTTACGGATGAGCAGGTGATTTAGCTAAGGTGGAGTAACCTTATATGTATCAGCAGTAGAAACCTCATCTTTAACCAGCCACCCATAACTGTCAAGGACAGGGACCTCGTTGTTAGTGGAAGATTTTAGTTTTTACACGTAGGGACTTACAGTAATAAATTGATCCTATAGTCAGATCGGCTTCCAATTTATCACTTCATCCTCTTGTCGCCCAAAGAAATTTACAGATTCTGCTTAGAACTTGGCCGTTTCAAAGACCCCGTGCCTCCCAACTCCACCACTGAAAGCGGCAGCACCCTTCACACTCTCCGTACTGATCACCTTGACACCATTCTTATACTCATTCCTTAGCGCATCTTCAAACGAAGAGGCATTATACACTGAGTAATAGCAGCTAGCGCGATCAACATTCATACACTCCTGGGGGAACGTGAGAAGCTGCTTTGCCATTTTGGTTGCTTCTGCCAATGCCTGACCTTTGGGCACAAGTCGGTTCGCAAGACCAAATTGAAGCGCTTCATCAGCCTTGACGGCTCGTCCGGTGAGAATCATGTCCATAGCTCGACCTAAGCCAATGATAGCTTGAAGCCGGACTGTGCCACCGTCGATGAGCGGGACACCAAACCTGCGGCAAAAGACACCAAATACGGCGTCTTCTTCGGCGATTCGGATGTCGCCTATCAGTGATAGCTCGAGTCCGCCGGCAACCGCGTATCCTGATACTGCGCTAATGACAGGTTTCTTTACCTGCATTCTCGATGGACCCATAGGACCGTTATCTCGGCCGTCAACAGTGTGGTGAGGATCGACAGTCGGACCTCGATACTCTCCAGAGTTTGTGCCTGAGTCGTACTTTGCGACTTCGTGAAGATCGAAACCTGCACAAAAGGTACCGTGGTCACCATGAAGAATGCAGATTCTTTGGTTTGGGTCATTTTCAAAGGCCAAGAAAGCTTCGGCCAGCTTCCTAGCAGTGGAACCGTCTACGGCATTCTTCCGATGGGGTCGAGAAATGGTGATGGTCGTGATGCCATCCCGAGTCTGAGTGGTTTGCACGGCCTGAGGCTCAGTATCCTCCATTGTTACTAAACTGAGTTCGTCGAATATGATTTTGAATAGCTATATGTTAGCGGTTGAGATATATGCTGCGGGGTCATCTCTTCCATGGTTTGAATAAGTGATGATCGGCAATCACGGGGG